>OW679202.1:93045303-93302172 GCA_940337035.1 Agriotes lineatus
TTTACTCTTATGTTTTTCTGTTTTTCCGGAAAATTTTAGAATTGTTTGATAAAAGTTAAATTTCATAAAATAAGATGATATATTGAGTAATTATATACAACTTTTGTTTAAAAAGTTTATAAGAAATGCAGTTTTAGGAAAAATCGCAAAATGAAAGTTTTACAAAAATTTTCTGCCAAACATATATTGCGTTGTTATCTATAACTTTTGTCAAATACGTTTATTGTTACACTTCTGGTTATTTTTGCAATGAGGTTAGGTTTCATTTTGACTGGTTGACACCGTAATTATTTATAAATTGTAGTTATGGCTATTATAAACTGAAATTGTCCTTAGTGCAACGCCTACCTAATTAAAGTATGATCAAAAATTAATTTCATCTAGTATGGCTATGGAATAGGTCCTAATATATTATGAATGTAACTACGTTTACACTTAAATGTCAAACTTGAAATTTGATTTTTAAATGACTTTTAAGCTGCATACATACATACATTAGGAACTATTTCATAGCCATACTACTCGTAGATGAAAATAATTTTTGATCATATTGTAGCAGGCAAGCATTCAAGTTCTAAATTTTCCATACCTCTAGTGGTAGGGACACCAGAAAGGGCACAAGAAATAAAAGAGGTGGTTGAAGCCCTGGAAGGCAGAAGGTAGCGGCCCGTCTCAAGGCCGGTACCTAGTTGGAGATATTGAAAAAGGACTGTGAATTGAGGTGCTGTGCGAATTAAGAAACAAAAGTGCTTCGGAAATAAATTGTGTCTTCGCCATTGCCGGGGAAGCTACCCTGGCACACAAATAGTAGTCATCTACCCGTCGAGGAAGTTTCGTTCGCCCACACCAGGGTCCTGAGGAATTCGAGGGAGGATTCCCGACTCCCATTGCCTGCAGGACGCCATTGGCACTGCTGAAAGTGTAAAAATCTAGGTCTGCTTGAAAGCTACATAGTTTAACTGGGGTTTTTTAAATATTAATAAATTGTTTCTTGAATTTGTGTGTTTTTCGTTTAATCGCTAACAGCATCAGGTAAAAAACGAACCTACCCTAAACTATCAAATAAACGATATGTTACATTTGGCGCTCAACGAAAGGGGCCTGATCATTAGCGATTAAATGAGAAAATTATAACTGTTAATGCCTACGACACGCTCGCAGTCAAAATTAAATACGGAGTTTGTTAATTTGTCGGGAACCATGTCGGACTCAGAAACAGATATGCAGGAGAGTCAATTAATGGGAAAGATGGAGCAAATGATGGCAAATATGTTTGCAAAATTCGCTGAAAAACAAGCGGAAACTGTACAAGAAGTAAAGCGCTCGTTGTTAAGCGAAATTGAAATTCGAACAAGTTCGAACGCAAACGAAGCTATTTTAAGTACACAAACAATAGACTTAGGTATAGCAGGTAGTAGTGGCCCTGAACAGGGAAATAGCCATTGTAGTACTCAGCAATGCCCACCCGCTCAAGGCTCGTACGTCACCAAAAACTTACCTGAATTTTCGGGAAGCCAGAAGGTTAAGGTAAATCATCCTGTCAAGTTTATTGGGGATTTAGACGACTATTTTTGTTATACAGGTGTACCGGAAAGCGCAAAATTACGAGTAGCTATGCAAGCATTAGTAGGGCCAGCTAAATCATGGTGTATGGTTTTTCGTGACGATTTTGTACATTATGAGGGTTTCAAAAAATTATTTCTTGAGGAATACTGGGGGGCGGAAAGGCAAAGGCAGTATCGCGCTGATTTATATGCGGGAACATATAACCCGGCAACAGACATTAGCCTTTCCGATTATTTCTTGAAGCAAGTGTCATTTGCAAAATTGTTACGCCCACCAATGGATGATCAAGATATCATCGATGCTATCATTCGCCATTTTCCGACGGATATAGAATGGAGCATCAGATCGTGCGGAAATGTAAATACCATCTCTGGGGTAAAAAATTTGTTACGCCGTAGAGATGAAATTGATATGCGAAAGAAAAATAGTAACGGTAGGATTAATGCAACGGAATCGCGAAGCTTGGGTCAGTTTAGAAATGATCGGGGCAATAATTATAGCAATAATTACGGTGCTATTAATCGCAGAAGTAATCATTTTGCGGGTCAAAGTCGAAACAGTGATCGGAATATTCGCAGTTTGCAGACTAATGCAGAATATGAACCAGGTAGATTAGAGGGCGACAGGTATGTTCCGGGAAATATGGTAGGCGAGCAAAATCCCCAAATTCAGGGAAACGAGCTCGCGGCAGACCGTTGACTCCAACGCGGTCCCATAGTCCGACTCAAGTTGGAGCAGATGTCAATGTAAATACAATTTTTCAAAATTGGCGCAAAACATTATTAGAGGGTTATCAATCAAACACAGTAGAAGTAGATCGTTTTAAATCTCCAGAAATTTCTATTTTGGTGGAAGGACGTGCAATAAATGCGCTAGTCGATACAGGTAGCGAAGTAACGGGAATTTCAGAGGAATTTTGGAATTCATTAAAGCATAATATCATTATTCCGGTGCTTCCAGTAACAGGCGTTTCAGTTACAGGTGCTACAGGTACTCGAAGTCAGCGAGTTACCAGGCAGGTTTGGTTAACCATAAAAATTAAAGATGCTATTTTTGAAATGCCTACCTTAGTAATTAAAAAATTAGTTAGACCAATAATTATTGGAATAGATTGGATGCAAAGGAATCAGGTTACGTTAAATTTAGAAGCAGGGACCCTTAGTTGGATAGGAGAGAATGATAGAAAGGCAGGAAATTGTTTATTAGTTAGTAACACAGTAATGGAAGAATCTATTAAAGTAAATATAGTTGACCTTGACATAGAAATTGTTGATAATCAGGGTACACAAGAAACTACGGAGGAGAAAATAAATCAAATTAAAGAAATGGTGAACTCTGTTAAGCAAATAACAGAGCACCAAAGGGATGAACTGTATTCACTACTAATTAAATATCAGCATATTTTTTCGGATAAGCCAGGGTGTGTGTTGGGTTATGAACATAAAATAGTCATGAAAAATAAAGAACCGTTCATTCATCGTTCTTATCCGATACCCTATGCATTTCGGGAAAAAGTTGATGAGGAAATAAAACGCATGTTAGCTTGGGGAATTATAGAACGTAGTAATAGTGCATATGCTAATCCCATTGTAGTTGTGAAGAAAAAAGATAATTCGGTTAGATTATGTTTAGATGCTCGTTTTCTAAATGCACAAATGTTGCCTGACCGGGAGTGCCCTAGTAGCCCAGAAGATATTTTTGATAAATTTGGCCAAGCGAAGTTTATATCAACAATGGATCTAACCACTGGCTTTTGGCAGATAAAGTTATCGGAGAGCTCTAGACCATACACCGCGTTTTTGCACAACGGTAGATGCTATCAGTTTTGCGTTTTACCGTTCGGTTTATCTACCAGTGTAGCATCATTTAACCGGGTTATCGGTGAAGTATTGGGGCCGGATTTATTGGCATTTACGGGATATTATGTTGATGACGTCATTATAGGTTCATCCGATTTTAATGAGCATATAGGACATTTAGATCGTGTATTTGAAAGATTGCACAGTGCAAATGTGAAATTAAAGCTTTCCAAATGCCTTTTTTGTAGAGAACAAGTACCATTTCTCGGTCATATTTTAACACCTGAAGGTATAAGCACCGATCCTGAAAAGGTAAGAGCTATTACCGAGTATCCTCAACCAAAAACAATTAAACAATTGCAGGCATTCTTAGGATTATGTAATTATTACCGAAGATTTATTCCAGGGTATGCGGAAAACACAAATGAGTTAACGTACTTATTGAAAAAGGGGGTAAAATGGAAATGGGCAGAAAACCAGCAAAACTCATTCGATAACATTAAGTTCAGTTTTGCTAATACGGTGATGCTTAGTCAATCTAATTTAGGTGAACCGTTTTATATTCAGACTGATAGCTCTGATATTGGTATAGCAGCAGAATTGTACCAAATTAATAATAATGATAAACGCATAATAGCTTTTGCAAGCAGGCTCTTAACAGCTAGCGAACGCCGTTATACAGTTACTGAACGTGAAGCGTTAGCAGTGATCTATGCGCTACAGAAATTTCGAGTTTATGTTTTAGGTGCAAATCTGACAATAAAAGCGATCACCAATCATTAACATTTTTGAACAAATGTCGGTTGTTGTCAGGTAGGTTGTCGCGATGGATTTTGTACATGCAGGAATATAATGCAAAAATAGAGCACTGTAAGGGAAAAGATAATGTAGGCGCGGATGTTTTAAGTAGGTACCCTGTAGGTTCTATAAATGACGGGGAAGAGAACGATGGAATCCTGATGGCAAAATTAAAATATGCTATAGATAATTCGTTGAAAAGCGATTTTAAACGCATTGCACAACTTCAGAATACGGACGATAACATTAAGAAAATTATTTTAGAAATACAGCAAGCTACAGAAGGAGAGAGTAATTACAAACGGTTAGCTAGCTATAGAATATCTGGTAACATGCTATTTAAAAAAGGCGATGGGGAAAATAATTCTTGGAAGTTGGTCATTCCCACAATTCTTATTGATAGGTTAATCGATCATTTCCACACACAATACGGCCATTTTGGTGCAGAAAAAACATATAAACTCATCTACGAAAATTTCGTTTGGTGTAATATGAGGCGAAAAATACGCGTTCGTTTATCGAGCTGCGACATTTGCCAAAAAGCGAAAGTACCAAATGCAGTTACGCGCGGCCCTATGGAGCATGTGCTATCAAACGAGCCTGGGCAATTAATATGTGTAGATTTTTACGGCCCACTGCCTGCCTCAAAATTTGGAATGAAGTGGATTTTTGTTATCTAAGACAATTTCACCAAATTTGTTCTGCTGTATCCATTACGTTCAGCTACTACCAAAGGAGCACTTAAAAAGCTATTGGGGGATTGGTGCGCTACTGTCGTTAAACCTGTTCGAATTTTATCGGATCACGGCACCCAATTTACATCAAAATTGTGGAGTGATTCACTTGCTGAGAATAATATTCAGGTCACTTATTCATCCATTAGACACCCACAAAGTAATTCCAGTGAACGAGTCATGAGAGAGATAGGTCGGATTATGCGAACATATTGCCATCAAAAACATGCTTCTTGGTATGACACCCTCGATAATATAAATTCTTGGCTAAATATGATAACGCATGAAAGTCATGGCATGGTTCCTTATGAACTCATGTATCGGGAGAAACCAAAAGATAAGTTGGCAGATTTATTAAAGTTTCCTGAGTCTCAAACTGTTACTACCACAATGGAGCAACGCATGTATCTTGCAAATGAAAGGTTGGAACAGCGAGCCAGTCGTAGAAAAAGGCGACATGATGTAAAATACAAAAATCAGTTGAATAGCTTTGATCAAGGAGATCTTGTGTTGTTAAGATCTCAAAATATTTCAAATTTTATAAGTAAGGAAACAAAGAAATTCTTTCTCTTGTATGAAGGGCCTTATAAAATCAAAACCAATTTCGGAAATAATGCGTATGAGATTAGTACCTTAGACAATAAGTGTAAAGGAACATACAATGTAATTAGTTTAAAACCATATGTATCTGCGAATTAAGCATAGTTTGGTGTTGTATATAGTTAGGGTAATTTAGATATATGAAATTATTAATAACAACAACTTAAATATTAAGAATTGTGTGCTGACTAATGGACTCCTACATATGTAGTAGCGATACATTAGTCAAGGGGGGGTATGTAGCAGGCAAGCATTCAAGTTCTAAATTTTCCATACCTCTAGTGGTAGGGGCACCAGAAAGGGCACAAGAAATAAAAGAGGTGGTTGAAGCCCTGGAAGGCAGAAGGTAGCGGCCCGTCTCAAGGCCGGTACCTAGTTGGAGATATTGAAAAAGGACTGTGAATTGAGGTGCTGTGCGAATTAAGAAACAAAAGTGCTTCGGAAATAAATTGTGTCTTCGCCATTGCCGGGGAAGCTACCCTGGCACACAAATAGTAGTCATCTACCCGTCGAGGAAGTTTCGTTCGCCCACACCAGGGTCCTGAGGAATTCGAGGGAGGATTCCCGACTCCCATTGCCTGCAGGACGCCATTGGCACTGCTGAAAGTGTAAAAATCTAGGTCTGCTTGAAAGCTACATAGTTTAACTGGGGTTTTTTAAATATTAATAAATTGTTTCTTGAATTTGTGTGTTTTTCGTTTAATCGCTAACAGCATCAGGTAAAAAACGAACCTACCCTAAACTATCAAATAAACGATATGTTACAATATATAGTTAAAACCAAATTTTTAGTTTATAACAGCCAAAGTTACACAATTTAAAATAATGAAATGTCAACCTTACCACAAAAATAATAACCAGAAATTCATGTACCAACACAATGCAGCCTAGTGACAATGCTTGTTGTCAATGATTTCCCTGTAATGTCGGCATTTGCACTGCCATATGAAAGAAAAATGGACTAAGTATATCGAATTCTCCGCTGTTAACCTAAAAATAAAGACGTGTTTAATAAATTCTTCGTGTTTTATTTCTGCCCCTCCTACAATAGAACAACGAATTTTAGCATCTCGTGTAGATTAATGTGATAACACTATGTATAATTTTTTAAAAACTTCATAGAATATATCAGGGGGGCAAATTGCACTATTTGCCCCCTCGACATATTCTATGAGGGGGCAATCGCCCCCCTTGCCCCCCCTGTTCCTGCGCCCCTGGCCTGCTTCCATATATCAGGAAATGTGCCAGTACCAAAACATCAGTTATACAGTATAGATAAAGGAGTGGCTAATGAGGTAGAACATCTTTTAAAGAAAAGTGGGGGAATCTTATCCGGTCCAGCGTTCTTACTCTCATCAAGAGCAGCGAATGCTCCCTCCACCTGATCGGCAGTAATTAAGCGAACGTTTTCCCCAAGATGTGTGAAATTTGGCGTATTACTGTGAGTGATGCTACCGTTGACATAAACGGAGCCAAAATGCTTAGCAAAGAGATGAGATATTTCGGAACCAGTACTAGCAATAACATTACCACAAGACATGACAGACGGAATTCTACTACTAAAATTACGTTTATTACGAGTGAACTTCTAGAAGTTTTTAGAAGAATCATCAAGCTGAGATTCTACATTTCCAATATACGCCAACTAGTCGGAAATAGTGTTTTACTCTTATTTTTTTGTTTTCCCGGAACATTTTATAACTGTTTGATGAAAATTAATAATAATAATTATCCGACACCTTAAGGGTATATTGATATCAAAATTTCATGGTCTACTTCCAAAAATGTATCTTTGTCTACGAGTGTACTTCCAAAACGTTACTAAAACAAATAGGTTAAGGGGGTGACATTTACTTCCCATCTGTCATAAATGTTATGAATAACTACTTTTAAGGATATTACACAGATACTGTGTTGAATACTATCGACGTAACGTTTATTAATATGTATTTTTATTACATTTTATATATCTTTAGTTGGGAATTTCTAGAAAAATATCTACTTTAACAGTGACAATGAGAAAAATGGATTGTCATTTTTAAAATCAAATCTGCCTGTAAACAGGTGTGGAAACATTTGCAAATAGATATTTATGCATTAAGGGAGATATGAATATGTTTTTTCCCTGAGGTTGACATTGTGTTACAGACCTCGGGCCAGAGTCAACTGAAGGTAAAGAACATGAATATCTCCCGTGGTTACAATATTTTATCTACTAGCATATTCGTAAAAATAGTGTGAAATTTCAAAATGTCATAATGACATTTAAAATTAGAATATGTAAGTAACATCAAGGATTGCCTCATTGTATGGTTGCTAAGACGTTAATTGTAGTTGCATTGTTACCATGAGTTTGAGGGAGAAATAATTTGACAAGTCCCTTGGGAGTTATGAGTAGCTTTTCATATTTTGTTTCTATGACGAAAATGTACAATATCATGTTGCTAGTAGATAAATTAAATAAAGAATCCTTAGCACAAAAATTATATGCACAAGCCAACTTGTGTTTACTGAATGCCCTATACAATTTAAAATAATGAAATGTCAACCTGTCGACATGAAACCTAACCTCACCCCAAAAATAATAACCACAAGTTTATGTACCAACACAATGCAGCC
Source organism: Agriotes lineatus (assembly GCA_940337035.1). Classification (NCBI taxonomy): domain Eukaryota; kingdom Metazoa; phylum Arthropoda; class Insecta; order Coleoptera; family Elateridae; genus Agriotes; species Agriotes lineatus. Next base: position 93,053,420 of record OW679202.1, read on the forward strand.
TAGAATTTCGGCATTTGCATTTTCATATGAAAGAAAAAAGGACTATATCGAATTCTCCAATGTCGACCTATAACTAAAGACGTGTTTAACAAATTCTACGTGTTTTATTTCTGCTTCAGCTACAATAGAACAACAATTTTTTAAAACCTCATAGACTATATTAGGTGGGCAAATTACACTATTTGACCCCCCAATATATTCTATGAGGGGGCGACCGCCCCCCTTGCCCCCCCTGTTCCTGCGCCCCTGCACATATGTGGATTAAAATATTATAATACACATGCAATATATTGTTTGCTCCAACAACTAGCTTTTAAGCTACGTATACTATCAACAGATAGACGAATAGACAAACAGGCGCAATTGAGAAACACGTTTTTCGGCATATAGGAACCCTGAAACGTAAAGATCTGAAGATATCTCGAAAGGTGTTTTTTCTCGATTACAATGTTTCTTGCCTTGAAACATGACGTATCAACATAATGAATTAAGAAAAGAAATACAGATCGATTACTGGAAAAGGTATTATTTTAATAATGGAAAAATACAGAAAGAACAACATATTGTATAACTTAAATTACTATGTTATTACACTAGCATTTATAGTAAAATATTTGCTTTACATTACATAACAGTGCGCAGTAAATGTTGGAATAATTTGATAAAGCTTGAATGTAGCATTTCTGAAAAATAACCCAATAAATCGATTTTGATTTGGAAAAGCGTGCGGTTTGAATGACATTTAAAAGTCTTATTGTCCAATGTCCAGTTATTAAAGGAAAATGCATTTTTTTCCCAGCTAAAGTTTTATCGTATTTAACTTTCCAATCAAATACTGTTTTTATAAGTTACATCATAATATACAGGGTGTATACGAATTCGACCGACAAACTTTGGGAGCATATTTCTCTCACTAAATACAGCCTAAAAGATTAGACAACCTTGATCCTTATCTGCAAGATAAACTCTGCACAGGTCAAAACACTTCGAAAAAACACTATAAATTTTTCAAGATTTATCTTATTAAATAAAATAAAAATTATCAGAAATCCATTAGCTTGATTATTAAGAATAACATTTATTATCAGCTATGGCCTAGCTATCATCTTTCAAGAATTCTGGACTTCCAAAAACAATTAAAAATTAGTGTTCCTACTCATTACACGCATTCAAATCTCCAAACTTGAATATTTTACTTTCACTGGTAGTCTGATTAATTAAATGTCATGTTTCATATGTACCTAATGTCATTAATTAATCAGTATAGTTCGATATTTGAGTAAAATTTCATGTTCATGTTCATTTCAATGTTAGATTAAAAGACAAGTCACAAAAGAGGTTCTAACTTTGAAATGAAAGGAGATTGGTTATAAGTATACGAACAATTTAGGTACATCTTTAGGCAGTAAATACACCCTCGAAGTTTGTCGGTCGAATTCGTATACACCCTGTATATTCCAGAAAATTTGACAATTAGTAAGCAACCGTATACGTATAAGTATCAAAATTGACTTTTCAAATGAGACAAATTGTGTGAAATTATCAGTCAATACCATAATTTGAAATCGTTTTCACGCTGTCTCTCTCTCGCTTCGTTCCGCCACTACTTCAGAAATTTAGAAATATGTAACAATGTTAATTGGAACGAAACAAATTTCAAACAAACCTCTGTTTATAATTAACTAAATAATAATAAACAACAAAAGCCTTCAGTTCAAATTACAAGTTACTCCACATTTAAAACAAATCCAACGTTAATAATACTGACCTTTACAAAGATATTGTTCTGTAACCTATATAAATGATTATTCAATTTTTTATCGTTAAAGTGAAATATTTGCATAATAGTTAGTATAAAATGTTATACAAATATCAGCGTACCAGTATCATCAGTTTAAATAATTATATAAAACTTTCCATATCAACTATTATAAAATTAAATCCTCTATTTATAGAATTATAGAATTACAAGTCATTTAAGTGGGATAAATAGAAATCTCCTAAGGTAGATAAAACCAAAACCACGACTAACATGCCAGAAACCATCGAATTGCTTCTCCATGGTTATATTACTATGATTAACATTAATATATGGCTGTACTACATTATTAATGTAACGGTAAAACTTCCTAGCTAAACTTCCTTAACTAGAGCAACAAAACGTCTGCATCTATTCATGATGCTTCCTGGATTTCTTGTGACGAGTTTTACGAGCTCGCTGTTTTGATTTTGTTGGATCACACTGGATACATTGGAAATTCTGAAAAATACTGTCGATTAGTTCACTATGCAGTTAAAGATAAGAACATTGAATATGTAAAGCGATAGTATACTAAAGGTTGGCTAAATTGGTAAAGCTACGGAAACGTGATACGAAATCTTTGTCCTAAAAAGAATGCGAATCAAATTAATTGATTTTTCTAACTTTCGGGCGAATTAACCCAAAAATCGATGCAAAAAATGTAGTTATGGTCACACCTTGACGAATAATTGAACGCACGTTTAAAAGTACTTGTATAAATTATTATTATTGTTATTATTAACTAAATACAAGGGCAGAGATAAATCTATTTTGCCCAATATACAAAAAAGGTCTGTATGAAAAAAAATAAGTAAAACTAAACTTAAATATTATGCAACTGAGTCGTATCTACTTTTGAAAGCGCTGACACTTGGTGCGGTCACAACGGAGTCGGGAAGAGCGTTCCAATTGGTGAATATGCGGTTTGCTAAAAAATATTGTCGGTGGGAAGTTCTGAAAGGCTCCATTGATAGCTTCAATCAATGTCCTCTTAAGCGATCGTTCATGTTACACGTAAAAATAGTTTTGAGATCTGTGGAAAGTTTGTTGTGGAGTATTTTTTAAGTTAATATGGCATCTCCGCGACGTCGCCGGTCCTGTAAGAAGGGAAATTCCAAACGAGATAGACGTTCTTCGTAAGACATCCTTCGAGACCCAGAGATCATGCGGGTGGCTGCTCGTTGTGTTCTTTCCATGAGTTGTATGTCCCTGACCAGAGAGGGGTTCCAAACTTGAATGGCGTACTCAAGGTGAGGTCGGATGTACGATTTATACAGAGTCAAGAACAAACTTGGGTCGAATTGCTGGAAGCTTTTAGAAAGTAAACATTTTGATGTATTGGCTTTTTTAACAGCTGCTTGAACTTGTTCAGACCATGAGAGTTTATTATTTACTATGACACCTAAATCGGAGCAACTATCTCTCGGGTGGATTAGGAAATCATTTATCTGATAAGATAGACTAGGGGTTATTATATCCAATATGTAAAACACAACACTTTTCGACATTAAGAGGGATAGACCAAGTCTCACACCAATTTTGAATAGATTCCAGATCCTCTTGTAGTGTGTTGTAGTTGGTGAAAGGATTTCCGAAAAACTTACTATCGTCGGAATAAAAAGCATGACTGGACTTTATAACATGCTGAAGATCAGATGCATATAAAAGAAACAATGTTGGGCCAAGAACAGAACCCTGAGGTACACCAGAGCCTACATCATGCCAGGTTGAATATTCAGATCCAATCCTAACTTTGAACTTACGACAGGATAAGAAGGCTGAAATCCAGGATAAAAGTTTTCCTCGGATACCAAAGTGTTCAAGCTTTAGAAGAAGTTTGTTTTTGGGAATTTTATCAAAAGCTTTTGAAAAGTCCAAGTATATGACATCGATAGGTTGTTTGTTACCCAAGGCCAAATTCCACTTGTTGAAGCAAGAGAGTAGCTTGGTGAGAGCAGACCTTCCAGGTATAAACCCGTGTTGCGTTGGAGGTATAATATTGTGGTTCAAAAGAAACGGAAACAGAGAATCTACAATAATTCTTTCCATGGTTTTGGCACAGACGGAGATAAGGCTTATTGGACGATAGTTGTTTGGGTCAAGTTTACCACCTTTTTTAAAGATTGGAGTGACGGAAGCTGAAAGCCATATAGATGGTAGAGTCCCATGATCAAAAGAGCTTTGAAAAATGTTGCTCAGCGGATCTGCTAATATTGATGAATATTTTTTAAAAACTGACGGAGGGAACATGTCAGGGCCAGGAGAGGAGTCAATTTTCATATCGTCAAGTTTTTTGTAACAACATCAGGAGAGAAAATAATGCTTTCAAGAGACTGATGAAGTCTTGTTGTTTGAATTTGAGGTAAGGAGTCATGAAATGGGAGTGTAAACAATTTTTCGAAAGTTTTTGCTAGAGCTTCAGCTGCTGAGGCGTGCGTATCACATATAATGTCTCTGATAACGGGTATGGAAATATTGGATGCAAGTTTAGTTCTGGTATACTTGTAGATTGCTTTGCTGCCTTTATTTAAAAGATTTGATTCAAATTCTTTTTTGGCTAATTTTAAGTCGCTAGATAAAGCATTTGAATATGTGCGGTGTGCTTCATAATCTACTGTCAGTGTCGGACTGGCCCACCGGGCAACCGGGCAAATGCCCGGTAGGCCAATCCAGTTTGGAGGCTAAAATGTCCACACAATTTTTTTTCGAAAATACCTATAAACAAATGTTTTTACAAAATTCAAAAAAAATCAAACTTGGTGTCAAAGTATTGTCCCAGTTTTGTTTGTGCATGCATTTGCATGCATCATGCATCTATTATTTCTTAGTAGTCGTGGAATGAACATGATTGTATGTGTGGGGTTCCCGCAGCTGGTATATCTGTGCTGCCATCTAGACAAAGCTTGAATTACGACGAAATCATTGACAAGTTCTCAAATAGATCAGTCTCTTTAAAATAAAAACTATTGATCTGATTCATACTGTGAAGTATAATTATTATAATTGAATAGTGTAAAAGTTATTATAAGGCTTGTAATCATAATTATCTATATTTTTTCGTTATAATTGTTCCAAACTCAAAGTTTATAAATCATCATAGATAATAGTAATTTATTATACAAGACGATAAAGTTAAATTTTATTCACGAGTGAATCGTTTAACGTCGAGACGAAGTCGAGACGTTAATGATTCAAGAGTGGATAGAAATAACTTTTTAGGATACTGCATTGGTAACTAGCGTTTACATAGTTACAAACGAGTCCGGTAGATAAAATTTACCGGCCTTTGATCCGGCCGTTGTCAACTACTACTGGTCTAAGCCGGTAAATTTTATCTACCCGACTCGTTTGTAACAATGTAAACGCTCGTTACCAATGCAGTATCCTAAAAAATCTTATACGATACACGACCGGTAGCATTTTTATAGCCTTGCCAAACATACAGGTCTCGCCCTACGGGCTCGACCTGTAAAGTATTGACGCGGCCATAAAAATGTTGCTACCGGTCTAATAACGTAAATAGCTATTATCGTCGTTTATAATACATTTTTTTCTATAGCAAGAACTTTCACAATTTCAAAAGAAAATAAGAAAAGTCAATCACATTTTAAAGTCTCAGTAGCTAGATAATACGAAGCTGTCATATTTAATTTAAACAAAAGTTAGAAAATTAAGTTACTTTATTTGAAATCGGCATTAAAGTACCTCGAAATCGTCATTAAAATACGAGAAATCGCCATTAAAGTAATCCATTGTTTTACGACTTTTTTGTAGGTGGCGAGGCGACAGATAAACGTCAACCGACGTTAACATAACCTACAAATATTGGTTAAAATGTTGTAATTTCACGATTTCTCGATTTCAAATAAAACATAATGTACTCCTCGGCACTGAAGTTCCTTTTTATCCCTCATGTGGTTTATTTGCCTTGGCTCTACGGGCCTCGGCAACTAAATCCACATTCGTGATAAAAAGCTAAACTTCAGTGTCTTGGTATACAAACTACTATTATCTATCCTTGATGTTAAACTGGTACTTTATCTACCCTTGCTGTTAAAGTAAAATTTGACCTTTTGTTTTGAGTTGATAGAAGCACACTTTAACATGTGCTATAGAAAAAACAATATTTTTTCGTTATTTGTAGATTTTTTCACTACTAGCATTAAACGATATCATTATTTACTTTGTTTTCGAGCCAAGAAGATGAATTTCATCCTAGTGGTTAATAATATTTCATTATTATCTACTGGTTAATAATGAAAACATATTAATTACTACTGGTTAGTAATAATTTTATTTGTTATAAATGTAAAAGCAATTAATTAGGTATAAAAGGAATATAAGTGCTAGTAGTGGAAAAAATTATATACAGGGTGATTTTTAAGTTGATTCTTTCAGTTTACCAGGAAATAAAGGTAAAAAATAAGCATTTTTTCATTTACCACTTTTCCGAAATATCAAAACTAAGGGAGGTACAGGGTTTTAAAGTTTCAAATTAAAAACTAAACTTTGGGGCAAAGGCTGCTGGACAATTTTATTTTTGTTTATCTCTGTTGTCAAGCAATGACCTGTCAACCAGTTTTCTATTGTAATTTTATTAATGTTATTGCTACAATAATGGTTGATGTTTATGCAAATAATGAATCATGGGCGTAACTTGGGGCATCACTTTGGGGGGGCAAAATCAAGACTTCACAACATTTTTAAACCTAAATTGCAAAAAAATGCTGCACTTGCAATTTGAAATCAAAATTTTGGGGGGGCCACCGCCCCCCCTTGCCCCTCCCAAGTTACGCCTATGTAATGAATTAGTAAATATGCCTATTATTTACTGGAAATGTCGTCAAAATGCCGTTGCCGCATCGCTCTTATACGCGGAACGTAGGTATGTGTAGAAGCTAATGGTGATCATTTTGAACATATCATTTAAGTTAGATGAAGTTTAGTTTAATTTTTGTTAAGAAATTTTAGTTCTTAATTTGAAACTTTAACACCCTGAACCTCCGTTAGTTTTGATATTTTGCAAAAGTGATAAATGAAAATTTTTTAATTTTTTTTAGCTATATGTCCTGGTAAACGGAAAGAATCAACGTAAAAATCACCCTGTATAAACCACGGTAGAGAAGACTTATCAGCATCACAACTTATTTCACTCGATGCTTCGCATCTCGGGAAATAATTCTGCTCGGCTGAGGAAATTGTCTTCTCTACCTTGGTCGATAATATACTATTTCCATTCCTCATCGTTTTCTTTATCGTAGTTATTGATTTTGTTATACTTTCACCTGCCATTACTGCACTGTGCCAGCCCAGCTCCCTACAGCTCCCGGGAGGGCTTTGCCCCCCGGACTCACCGTTAGCAGGGGGATGTGCCACCCCCCCGCTTTCCTCTTATTTTTACATGTGGAGGTCACATGCATCGTTTGACCGGTAGGTCAAATATTGCCAGTCCGACGCTGTCTACAGTACTATTTGAAGTGCGATATTTTCTCCATAACTGCCGTTTTCGACGAGAACGTGTAATGAAACTATCGTTAATCCATGGTTTCTTGTTGTTTTGCGTGTGTTTGGTGTAGAATGTCGAACTGGAAATGGTCTCTTGTAGGAGAGAAGAGAATGTATCCCATTTTTTGTTAACATCTTCAATGTCGTAAATAGAGTTCCATTGAGTATTATGTAGGTTTGAAGATAGTTTGGTATGGTTGATACGCGCAAGTGTTTTGTGGATGTTGCGTGGCTTCGGATATATAATTATTTGAAGAAAGCAAGTAATCACGACGTGGTCAGATTTACCAAGAGGTGATTTGTAGCAGATATCGTGAAGTAAGTCCGAATTGGAGCATAAAATTAAATCCACTGTAGATGGATTTTGGTTGGCTCTGAAACGTGTGTGCTCCGTGACAAGTTGGGATAAGTTGCAACTGACTAGCATTTCAGCAAAAAGTGATTAACTAGACGCGGAGTCGGAAAGGTCTGGGATAGGCCATTTTAAAGCTGGGTGGTTAAAATCTCCAAAAATAATTAATTCATTCGATGACGACAAACTAAATTATTTCCCCCCTTTTTTGAATAGGTAAAAATATCTTCGAGGGGTAACGTTTTGGTTGCGTTTCGGCATGGTAATTGTGATTTGAGCTTCGATATTCAAGTGTCAAGTCCAAATTGGGCCGTATCGAATTTAAAATAGTGTAGTAAAACATGAACAGTGTACCCAGGCAGCACGCAATATTTATATAATGTTAATTTTACATTTCGGTAATATTTGTACGGTACAAATCTCATTTAAATATTTGCAAGCTAAAACTAAGATTGTATTAACATTACATGGAAATCTACACAAAATATTTGCCATGCAATATTGTAAGGTGAGTGTTTGGGAAACATTTATATAATATTGTATTTGAAGGTGCTTAAAATATTAAAGTATAATATTTAAGCAACCTCAGAAATACATTTCAAAGTAATATTAGTTTAGCGAAGTATAGCAAAGATTACTCCAATATTTGGAAAGAAGATGCCAAAAATATTTCAAACGGAACCTTGATGATGGATGAAGTAAATATATTATTTCAACATTATTTCAAATTTTTTTTTAAATATTAGTCAAATATTGCAAAAACAGATTTAAATGATATGTGATGCAAAATTAAGCCATGCATTTTATTGTAAAATTAAATTCTAATAACATTATTTCATTACAATAGGTACGCATGATTCGACTATTAATTCATTAACTATTGTCTATTTAAATATTTTTTTGTCTAGTGGTCTTCCCAGTAGGCACCAAAAAAAATTGTAATATTATTGCAAAACATACTTATTGACACTGCAGTATGACTGCATGTGACCTAGTATAGATTGCTAGGTTACACATATATGTTTTGATAAATAAACAATTGTGTTTCATGTTTGAAACTGAAACCTCTTGTTTTATTTCTCTGAATACAATTCTAATATTAATGCAGTTAGTTAAGCCTATCTAACCACTAACACTGCATAATGATGACTCTCGACTTCGAACACCGATCTTCAAAAAATATACTTCAGCCTGCGACCAATTCTAACGTGAATGATATTTCAGACTAATCGTTCCCGGCTCCCTGGATATTCCCTGCCACTGCACCGTATCCTGAGTCTATTCGACGATTATTCCTGTCTTCACCCATACAATTGGCGCTTGGTACCCTTGAATCACCTGAATTTCTTCTGTCGACGCTACGCGAACCTTTGGATAAACGTCCGTCTGCTTTGCCACCCGGTGGGGGGGGGGGGCAGTTTTCAATTACCTTCGAGCTAAGTATTTGACTATATTAACGTAAAAATGAACCGTCTGGCATTTCCTGAATTCCAAGCGAATGACATCGAACTATATTTCACTTTGGCGGAGAGACACTTTGCTCAGAGCCAAATTGAGTCACAGGAGGAAAAATTCAATAGTATTTCTCTTCATTTAGCACCGGTTGCACTGAGCAAGGTACGTGATCTAATTGTCGATCAACCGCCTCATTTCCCATACACAAAGATTAAACAACGTTTAATTCCAGCTTATGCCGGAACGTCATCTGAAAGATTGTCCATGCTATTGAACGAAATTCAATTTAGCGGTAATCCTTCAGATTTATGGTATGGGATACTTCAACTTAGTAGGGGTATGGAGTACCCAGCTGCTTTTCTACGACAGTTTTTCCTGTCAAAACCTCCGCAAAACCTTCGCATCATAGCTGCATGTCACGACCACTTATCAATTGAAGGTTTGACAGCGAAGCTGGATGAAATTCATAAACTAAGCGCTTTGGGGACTCCAAACAATACCTTAGAAACTGATTTATCTGTTAATGCTTCGCAAGTACAATGCTTAAGTAAATTAAATACTTCAATCGAGAAACTGACTGATATGACAACTATCCTATCAGATAATTTGAAATTTCAGCCTCCTAGTTTTAGATCGAACCTACAACAAACTGTTACAAAACAAACTCGATCTATTAATGTTCAACAATCACCCAGAATGTGCTATTATCACAGCAGATATGGGAACAAAGCAACGCAGTGCAGACCACCGTGCTGTTTTAATTCAAAAAACTAAATTATAATCTGAAAACATTTCCCGTTTTTCCAGAATCGCAAAAACAAGGGGTACGCATAATTTCATTGTTTGACCAGCGAAGCAAGATAAAATTCGTTGTAGACACTGGTTCGACAATCTCGATTATCCCAAAAAGCTTCTTGCCTGAAGCTTGCATAATCACTAAGAAATCATTATCGCCCACAGCTGTTCTTGCAGCCAATAACACCGGGATAAATATAGAAGGGTGCGTGCAACTTACATGTCAATTTTCCATGTTTAAACATTTAGTTAAGTGGTCTTTCCACGTCGCTAACATTACTACGGCTATAATGGCTCTTGATTTCTTAAGTGCTAACAAAATAAGCATAAATTGTGTTACCGGAATGCTTTCTATTGAAAACCCACGCCTAGGTACAGGCGAACGATTTTCTGTAGGTCGCACCGAATCACAAGCTGCTTCTTCCGTGGTTTCTAATAGCTTGCTTGCACCCTTAGCTCGACCTTCTGCAAATCTTAATGCTACACAACACGTTGTTTCACCTACTTTTCAGAATGTAGGAGAACCCGCTCATCCGTTGATGTTTCCTTATCATGCTCGGCATGTTCCGCGTCCACTTCTAGAATCTACCGATTCTTTTTCTACCTGTTCCGAGTGTGACGTTACCCGCATTGTCTGCATGTGAGGTTCCGCATTAAACCTTGATGGGTCATATGCCGCATTCTGCTGCAGAATCTAATTTGCATTCGTAACGATTACAACCGAAACCACCAGTGCTAATAATGCTGTAGCAGCTTGCGGTTTGAACAACAATTCTTGCGCTTTGCCTACTGTGCCATCAATTAGTAATCCTTCTACCAGTAATATATCAAGTAGTAATGCAAAACATGCTTCTCAATATTCCTGATAGTATACCTAGTGCATATCGCGCTTGTTTGAGCGAATATCCGTCATTGTTAAATAAGTTTGATGTGAACGCTCCTATTAAACACTCTGTAGTTCATCGTATCGAAACTGTAGGACCACCGAGGTTTGCAAAATGTCGTAGATTAAATCCTAATCAATTGCTGTTCTTGAAGGTCACCTGAAGAAGCTGTTGGACGCTGGGATAATTGAACGATCCAGCAGTCCCTGGGCTTCTCCAATACATATGGTGGCCAAAGCAGACGGTTCATAACGTGTGTGCGGAGACTACAGACCACTAAACGCTGTAACAATAAGAGACATGTTCCCGGTGCCGTTCATACAAGACTTCACCTACCGGATTGCTGGGGCAACCATCTTCACGAAGTTGGACCTGAAAAAGGCCTACTTTCAAATACCAATAGCACCGCAAGATATGGATAAGACGTCCATAATAACTCCTCTTGGAGCTTTTCACTATAGGCGACTCAATTTTGGAGTATCCAACGCACAGAGTAGCTGGTGTAAAGTAATGCATCAACTATTCACAGGGATGTCTTCTTTTGCATTTTACTACTTAAACGATATCTTAGTATTTAGTGGGACTGTTAAACAGTATTTAGAACATATTAGACAAGTTTTTTCCAAATTACATGAACACGGTTTCATTTAAAATATAAATAAATGTAAATTTGGTCAGGCCAGCCTTGATTTTCTAGGGTATAACGTTTTCTCAGAAGGAATAACACCCCAAAATTCAAAAGTTGACGCAATTAAGGAATTCGCTGTGCCCTCAACACAGAAGCAGCTACGTAACTTTATAGGAATGATAACATATTATCATAGATTCATTCCAAAGTGTGCTGAAATTTTGGCACCACTTCATGCCTTAGTTATTCCGGGCAAAAGCAGCAATAAAGCTGTTTGCTTGATAGTTGTCATATTAGGGCTTTTGAAGCAGCTAAAAATGCTTTAATTAAAGCTACACTGCTTGTGCACCCGGTAGGAAACGCTCCTATTAGCATTTGGTCAGATTCTTCGTCTGTAGCAATTGCTGGGGTACTTCAGCAGCTACAAGATGGTATGTGGAAACCTTTAGCCTTCTGCTCAAGGAAACTCACCTCAGCAGAATGCAAATATAGCGTATTTTCCCGAGAATTATTAGCAATTTACTTTTCTCTTAAGAAATTCCGTTATTATGTTGAGGGTAAACAGTTTTCCATATATACTGACCATCACCTACTCACAGCAGCAATATCCAAATCACCTGGTGATCATCTTTCGCGCGATTTTCGCATGTTGCAATATATTTCGCAGTTTTGTAGCGATTATCGTCAAAGGCTGTGAAAATGTTACAACAGATGCTTTGACACGTGTTTCATTAATTAATTTACCTAATATTGTTAATTACGAGGAACTGGCTTTATCTTAAGAGTCAGATCTAGAATTGCAACAATTGTTTGAGGAACTCGAATTTTTCTTTTACAAAAACTAAAACTTCAAAAGGCACACCGATTTGGATCGACAAATCTACGAATGTCGTCAGACCATACATACCTGAAAAGTTTCGATATCGTATTTTCAAATCAATTCACGGGACAGCTCATCCTGGCATTAGAGGAAGTAGGAAATTGCTTTCCAAACGCTTCGCGTGGCCTTCTATGCACAAAGATATAAAGGAATGGGTCAACAAGTGTCCAAACTGTCAAAAACATAATATAATTCGACACACCAAGCCTTCACCTTTTGCATTTGAAGAGCCTGACAAGCGTTTTAAACATGTTCACTTAGATATTGTCCATTTGCCGAAATGCGCTCAGTATAAATATATTCTGTCCATAATTGACCATTTTTCTAGGTGGCCCGAAGCAATTCCCCTCGCTTCTATTACTGTAGAAGAGGTTATCACTGCACTGAACAATTGGATATCACGTTACGGAATTCCAAAGATTTTAACAAATGATAACGCGCAAATATTTTTGTCAAAGAGTTGGCCAAGTTTTATTTCAACGCTTGGTATCCAAAATGTTCGAAGCAGTATACATCACCCAATTAGTCAGGAAATCGTAGAAAGGTTTAATAAAACCCTTAAACAAGCTATTTCTACTACAGGTGCGTATTCATGGGTAAATAACCTGCCCTGGATTTTATTGACTTTAAGGTCAACCGTAAAACCGAATTTTTGCAGCTAGGGATAACTATTTACTGATTTATAGTTCTCCATAGTTTTTTCTTCTAAAAAAAAATATAACCCCAGATAACCAATCAAATATTTGGGGGGGGGGGGGCTATGCAGTATGACTGCATGTGACCTAGTATAGATTGCTAGGTTACACATATATGTTTTGATAAATAAACAATTGTCTTTCATGTTTGAAACTGAAACCTCGTGTTTTATTTCGCTGAATACAATTCTAATATTAATGCAATTAGTTAAGCCTATCTCACCACTAACTCTGCAATACGATATTTATGTCATGTACGACAGATCTTAAAGATAATAGAATAAAACTTAATGTACCTAATATTTAAGAAAAGTTTTCCTCTTGATGATTTTTTTGTAACTTCCAGGGTTGCCAGTTCAGCATTTACTGCTATTCAAGGCAGAGTTCACTAATGGGTTGTTAACATCGTAATCACTATTCACTCATTCACTGGTCATTTAATGGTAGGAGTCTATTCCATTGCTTAAGTTTTAATACACACTTTGAGTTATGGTCACAAAAGTTGCGATTAATGGGTTATTCACTATTACTGTCTATGAGGTCAGCTGGCAGTTTCCGTTTTAGCCTATTATGGATTGATGTACAATTGTCCACAGAACTAATGTCACCCCGAACGTCAGCTTGGCTGTCTCGATAGGCAACACATTTAACGTCACTTGATCCAATGTTTTTTCGATGCTAATACACACAAAGTGTGACACCGAAAAGCGATTAGGCAGAGAGAAAGTAGACATTTTAGAAGCAAATCCTTCCGTTTAACATTTCGGTGGTGAATCACAGGGGGTTACAGTTTATTTGTATTAAGCAGGTTTTATTTCATCGCTGTTGTTAATATTATTTGTTATTTGTATGACGTAGAAACAAGATATGAAGTAATTCTGGTTAAATATAAACTTTAACAGATATCGATTAATGAAATTGTTGAAGAGTTTAAAGATTTTCTTTTATTGTTAAACGTTTTAAGTGATTAAAAGTAAAATAGATTTTTCTACCGCTAAAGGCACAACATTGGAAACCTAGATTTGACAAACAAATATTTATCTTGTTTTCACAATTTGAAACACAATTTAGTAGAATCTGAAAAATAAGAAATAATTTAAATTGTTCTACGTGTAAATTTTTGCGAAACTGGAAGATTAATTAAAAGGTTTTAAAATTTAAACATATACAGTGGAACTTCTATACACGAAGTCGCTAAATTCAAGAAAAACTCATTAAAAGGAAATTTCGTAAAACAGAAAATCATTTAAAATAGCATAATAAATGACACTCCGGAAACGTCGTGTGATAATAGTATATTACACAAGTTTAGAAAAGTGGAGTTTTACTAAACGAATATAGCTTGATTGGGTACGAGCGAGCGAAGCGAGCGATTAACCCTAACCTAAAAGCTATATAAGTTTAGTAAAACTGTGTGTGTAGACTATTTTTTCTCATTTTGTATTCATATTTATTAACAAACATTTATATAAAAGCATTAAACCACATGTTCATTAAAAAGGTTCATAAGGGGCGGCTGTGGAAATTCAAATGTATGAATAATATGTTGGTGACACTGTAAGTCTATGTCAAATTCGAGGTTATCAGGTTAGGTTTTCCGTCAGTTTTGACACAGACTGACGCAAAACCTAACCTGCTAACCTCGAATTTGACAGTGACATTACCATATAGTAAAGTGACACTTCTATGCACCAAAATGCCACTGTATTAAACGATTTTGAATTTAGTAACTTTCTCCATTATTACACAAAATGCGAAAAACACCCTCGACAGTGGAAAAAGTCCGATAAAACATATCATAATAGACCACTGCCGAAAATGACATAATTCAGAGAACAACTGCAACTGGTTGTTTTCCAAACAGCATTTTATCTAAGTGAGCAATTTATTCTATATTTTTACGTGACTAGTCTTTAAAAATGATTTCATTTCATTTGATCAAAAATTTGTTCATATTTAACTTACAATAAATGGAATTTTAATTCGTAAAATAGAGCAAAAATCAAATGGTAAATCATTCGAACGGCAGAATACCTGTAAAAAATCGTTAAACACAGAATTTCGTAAAACTGAAGTTCCTTAAGATGTTTCAATGTATGTAGAAATTCAGGAAGTTAAAAGTTACTCAAAAACCTGGTGTAATACACGCACACAACTTCCTTTTACAGTGATCTTATAATTAGCAAAGAATTTGATTTTTAATTTTTAAGCATTTGTCAATAATTACCTACAAATTCTACAGAAACCGTACAAAATAGAGCGTTAGTTGAAGAGACAAATTTTCCCTAAACTTTTAGAAGAATTCAAAAATGTAATAATATACCGGGTGTTCCATTTAAAATAGGAATAAATATAAAAAGAAAAAAAAAACAAAAGAAACCCATTTTAGAGGTATTCAACTATCTCACATCAATACACATTAAAAATGTAATAAAAATGCATACTTCCGGTTATGCGATTTGCTTCAAAAGCTTGCTGTCGCATCTAGGTAGTACACAAAACTTATATATGAAGTTTCAACATCATACCTCTTTTCGTAACGTTAAAAATCACTCTTGGACCTTTAACTACTTGTAATCGTGAAAATATCACCTTCCGAGATTTTTTCAGATCTTCACGTTTGACGAAAAAGAGGTTTTCTCAATTCCGTCAATCTGTCTGTCTGTCTGTATGTCTGTCTGTCTGTCTGTTAGCAGTATAGCTCAAAAACTATTTGTCGGAGGAAGACGATATTTTGCATACATATTATATATCTATCTCGCATGAAACCGGTACAATTTCATATAAATATATACAGGGTGAGCACCTTAAAAAAATTAAGTTTTGTTTATTTTTGTGTTAATTTTGAAATAAAAAGAAGTAATAACTTTCACATAGGTCAGGCTTTACATTTGCCGAAAATAAGACTCAACCGTAAAGGATATTGTCACAAAAGAGTAAAAATGTTTCAACCATAACACCGCGACGTTCAACAGAGGCGAGCGCCGGACGTATCTGGAAGAGACTCGGTAGCGCAATTGGAATTTCGCTGCAGTTAGATCCGCTGCGGATATGAAGTTAACATCGAGCGATCTGCAGAGCTGCTGATGTGGCGGATTCAAACCCCAGCGGAATACATTTTTTTTTTAAATTTGAACATGTATTTAATTTATTAGAAACGTGAAGATAGTTTTACTCCTAACTTAATAATTTGACTTTTAAATTATTTAGTGTCACAATTTCGACGAGGGAAGTTTTGAGTAAAGCCCTTTACAGATTTTTTAAAATTATTTTTCGCATTTCTTAGGTAGAACAACTTAAATTATTTTTGCAGTTTTCAGTAAATTGTGAAAATAAGATAAATAGTTGTTTGTCAAATCCAAGTTTTCGATGTTGATCTTTTAGCGGTAGAAAAATCTATTTTGACTTTAATTTTTAATAGCATAATAAATTAAATTGTTAGCTATAATTTACCAAGGGCAGTGATAATTATCGCAATAATTTTGACAAATAACTACCCGAAAGTGCGTTGCCTAGAAATAACCCGAGGCTTTGCCTCGGGTTATTTCTTAACGGTAACGCACTTGAGGGATATTATTTGTCAAAACTATAAGGATTTATCACTAGCTGCGACGAATTCGGGAAGATAAGTTCTTAAATAAATTAATAATTTTTACAAAAGCGAGAAGCCATTTTTCTGACAAATTAATTCGACACTTCATTATAATAATATGTTTATTTTATTTTATTTAGGTACTCAGCCAACAGCCTTTAGGCCAATTATAGGCGTCGCACTGTAAGTCTATGTCAAATGCGAGGTTAGCAGGTTAGGTTTTACGTCAGTTTTGACACAGAGTGACGCAAAACCTAACCTGCTAACCTCGAATTTGACTTAGATTTACAGTGGCATTAACTTGTCATAGGATACTACTGAATTTTAATTACGTAGTTTCCATGCTGATTGAGAATCACCCTAGGGTCGTTTTCACTTCAAGTGTGATCTGATTTGTCAAACTGACTCACGTGATTAAAAATAATCAAATTTGATTGGTCTGCAATATATGTAAGAACTTATCCTTTGAATTAAACTTCGGATATATGGTAGCGATGGTGGTTCCTTAATTACTTAAAACGTTTAACAAGAAACGAAAATTTTTAAACTCTTCAACAATTTCATTAATCAATATCTGTTATAAGTTTATATTCAACCAGAATTACTTCATGCCTTGCTTCTCCATCATACAAATAACAAATAATATTAACAACAGCAGTGAAATAAAACCTGCTTAATACAAATAAACTGTAACCCCGTGTGATTCACCACCGAAATATTAAACGGAAGGATTTGCTTCTAAAATGTCTACTTTCTCTCTGCTTAATTGCTTTTCGACGTCACCATTTGTGTATATTACCATGCAAGAAACATTGGATCCAGTGACGTTAAATGTGTTGCCTATCCAGAAAGCCAAGCTGACGTTCGGGGTGACATTAGTTCTGTGGACAATTGTACGTCCGAGGTTAAAGTAGGTTGCTCCTTCGCAATGTTTGATATTTGTGTAGAATTTTTTCCGAACTTTTACGATAAATTCTTCTATAGTGGGAGTGATAGTCTCTTTGTGAATCTGTGAGTTCCTTATAAACCACTCTGCGTTGGTTATGATTCGTAGTATCTTGTTTTGCAGGATTTGAAGTTTGTTTATATTGGTCTTGGATGTAGCACTCCATACGCTACATCCGTAGGTGAATATGGTTCTAATTAAGGATTTGTAGATGAGGGTTCCACTTGCGATTTTTAGCGAGGATTTCCTGTTTATTATGGGGTATAACATACGTAGTCTTGCATAACTGTCAGATAATTTTTTGTTTATGTGGAGGCTCCAACTTAGCCTTCGATCCAGGTATATACCGAGGTAACGTACTGCACTGTCCTTCGGATTCCATGGGATATGTGTGTTGTTAATAATTATATTTGGAGGATCAATCGGTCGACGTAGTGTAAAAATTTTGGTTTCGCGTTTGTCAGCGTTTATGGTCATGCTCCATTTATTAAACCATTCATTTAGTTCGTTAATACTTTGCTGTAGGTTGTATGCAGCGGTGGATCGTGGTCGCGGGTGATGATTGCTGTGTCGTCCGCGTACATGGCAAATGTTGCACCTAGAGGAGTTGGAAGGTCGTACATATATATATTAAATAGGGTAGCACTAATAATGGAACCTTGTGGGACTCCAGCTTTGGGTTGGCGGGGTAAAGAAGTAAAAGAGTTCACTCTTACTTGAAACGATCTGTCTGATAGAAATGATTTAATGATAGGTAGGAGATATAATGGAGCGTTTATCGCTCACATTTTATATATTAAACCAGTAATACAAATTCTATCAAATGCTTGGGCGATATCCACGAAGGCTATTAAGGTGTGCTTTTTTTGTTCATAACCTTCTTCTATTATTTCGGTGAGACGTAGTATTTGGTGGATAGTTGAATGCGAGTCTTTGAATTCAAATTTTAGTCGAGGGATGATGTTGTTGTCGGTTAAATGTTTTTTTAGGGGAGTTTGTATTGTCCTTTCTACAAGCTTAGAGGCCGTGGATAGCAGACTTATTGGTCGGTAGTGTTTTGGGTTATTATGCGGCTTGTTGGTTTTGTGATCATTATAATTATCGCTTGTTTCCAGCTGATGGGGAAGTATCCTGCTCTCAAGCAAGCATTAAAAGTAGCTATCAAATATAGTATTGGGCTTGTCAGATAATTTCTTTAGTAGTATATTAGGAATCATGTCTATTCCTGGGGATTTCTTGACATTAAGATTTTGAATGTATTGTTTAATTTCTGATGGTGTTACTGGGTCCGTCAGTGATATGTCGTAAGGTATGTTATTTATTTCCGTTTCAATCTGTTGTACGTGGTTAATATTAGTTCCACTTGGGGGTATGGTGAATATGTTTTGAAGATGTTCAGCAAATATCTCGCATTTTACTTTATCTTCCGCGTAAACGCCTTTATCATTTTTTAGTGGTGGGATTATTGTTGGTTGGTTCAATATCCTTCTTGTGGCCTTCCACATATTGGGGTCACCCGGGTCTAAAGTCTCTATGTAGTTATTGTAAGTGGATATTCGGAATTTGTCTAATTCTACCCTTATTGATCTAACTAGTTTATTGAGGTGTGCTTTAGTTAGGGGGTTTCGAGTATTTTGCCATGTTCTACGGAGTTTATGTTTGTCTCTTATCATTTGCTGTAAGCATGGGGGTGGGGTATGGGTGCTGTAAGGTCTGTAGGATGGAGAATTTGTGGTTGATTGCTGAATTGCAGCGACTGCTGTATCTTTAAATTTATCGATTACTTTGTCAATGTCTTCATGTCTATTTAAGTTTGTAGGACATTTTATTTGGTTATTCAAAACATCTATGAATCTTTCCCAATTAATTGAACCATTAATTAATTTAGGTAGCCGAGGGTAATGATGCGGGGTACAGTTTAGAGAGAATATAACTGGGAGGTGGTCAGAATCTAGCTCTGTAACTACTGTTTGAGTAATTGTAGTGGGAACATTTTTGTGTAAGATGATGTCTAGAATATCGGGAAGTTGGTTTTGTCTATATGGGAAGTAGGTGTATTCTGTAGGTGCTGAGATTAAAATCGCTAATCGGGACGAGAGGTTATTCAGTTTTACTCCATTGGGGTTCGTTGCTCTGCATCCCCAATTGGTATGTTTACAGTTAAGATCTCCTGCTAATAAGGTGGGTAGTTGGCTGTCAAAGATCTGATTGAGTTCATCTTGATTTAGTTGATTGTTAGGTGGTTTGTAAGCTGAGATTATTCTTAGTGGGGAATTATTATCGGTATTGATTTTGATAGCTACGGCTTCCAGGTGCTGGACTGTTTCTATTTCAACTGGAGTAGCATCTAGTGTTTTTTAAATTATTATAGCTGAACCGCCCCATCCAACTTCTGTGGTTCGATCCCTTCTGTGTATGTGGTATAATGGAATTGGAAATTTTTCATTTAGGACTAGATGGGTCTCAGTGATGCATGCTACGTCAATTTGGTGTCGTGAAAGGAATGAGATAAATAACGAACGTTGGCTTTTGATACCGTTGGCATTCCAGTTCATCAGGGTTAATTTATTTAGAGGAATAAGACTATTTGCTGCCATTTTGGAATAATAATGGAATTAGGGATAAGAGGAAGTTTTTAATCTGTTCAAGGTAGGGGGTAATCGTTTCGATGATGGACTGTAGGAAATTATTTGAGGAGGGTGTTTGTGTATTTGTTGACAAGTTATTGTTTGTGTTGGCGTTGTTAGGTTTGGAGTGTGTGGGGTTGTTGCTTACCACATTTGCATAAGTTGGGTGAGATGTGATTTTTCCGGACAAGAAAGCATTGGGATTTGAAGATTTAATTGTAGGAAATGCACGAGAGTTAGTATATTTTTTTATGTATGGGCATCCTCTATAGTTCGCAGTGTGGTTGACTCCGCAGTTAACGCATTTAGGCGCATCGGTATCCTTTTTTTTTGCTGCAATGTGAATAAGATGGTTATCGGTACATTTTACGCATCGTGGGGGCAGATGGCAGCAATTTTTCGTGTGTCCCACGAGCTGACAATCAGTACATTGAGGTGTTTCCGTATTTCTTCGTCGAGGTTCAACAGAGATCACGCAGTAAAGTAATCTGTTTGGGTTAAATATCTCCATTGCTTTATCAGTTTTTTTTAAATTCTATTGCAATTATTGGAATATGATGGAGTATGATTTTAAAAAGTTAGTTTCAGGCAGACATCAGACACTATTACATACCTATAATTACATGTAGTTTTAAACAATACTAAAAAAATTTGTAAAATCTTAGGGCCAAGTGTTTGTTAGTTATTTGTTGATGTGTACATAAAAGAATAGTATATTTTACGACAAGAGATGAAAGTACCGTGTTTTTTGTAAGCTAAAAAAAGGGATTTCATCACAAGTAGTAAATGTTATTTTTTTCTACGAACATAAAACACGTAAAATTTACGTTACATAATGAAAAATTACAAATTAACTAGAAACTTGGCATACTTATATTTGTTGCAAAAATATTAAATTATAATTATACGAGCACTTGCGCTGGTAAACAATTGGTTGTTTATTAATTACCATCGCAACGCATACATTCATCACTAGTGACGACTGTTGAATTTTTCCATACGGTAAGCTGCGCGAAAAATAGCTACTCTTATACGCAGGACGTTAAAAAAATTGGGGGCAATATTTGGGGGGCTAATAGTACTCAATGTAAAAGTAAGGCCGAAAATGTGTTTTAAGAAAGCTACAACTGTGAAAAATATAATAAAAAACACGGATTTTATTTAAATAAAATATTACAGCAAATTTAGAATAATTCGTCATATTTGTGCTGCTTTTCAAGCTGAAGGGATAGTTTATGCAAGGGTAGGGAATGTTTTTTGTTGTAACTTTTTGCAGTTGAAGTTTCAGAAAGTTCTGGTTAGATATAGAAAAGCTTACACTTTTTTATATAAATAAAAAAGACGCGTTTGTTTCGTAGTGCTGAGAGCAATAATTTTATAAAAATGCGAACTCTTTTCCATTCATAAATTGCGTTTAGGGCGGGTGATATATCGATATGTAGAATTGTAGATAAATATTGATATTATTTCCTTATCGATGAAAATATCGAATATCAATGTATCACCCAGACTGGACGTCTCTGTCTCAGCAAGCTTTGCTTTTCTTGTTGTCTCGGCACGGATTAGAAGCAAGGTTTTACGTTTAAAAGCCTTTTGGACCACATGGTCTTTCGGTTCGGCACTAATTCCAAGAAATTTGCGACATGACTACCTGCTTTCGAATGGGTATGCTTTTGTACCATTGGTCAACGTTTTATTATAAGAGGCTACAGTAGTCTGAGAAGATCTGCAAATGTCACAGCATCTGCTGCCAGATTTAATGAGAATGGTAATTGAAAAACTTCTACCACAATATTTTTTGTTTCATAAGATAGTCAGAATGTATTATTTTTGTAGTGGGTTTTGTTTGCTTGATTTTTATCTAAAACTTTAATACACATATTATTCTAGCGTCGATTTATTGTTCTAAAGCTGTTTTAGATACGTTGAATGAAGCTACGTTTGAAATTAAACAAATTAGGAAGCGGATGGGTGATTTAGAGGTGAAAGCTGCGAAAACCAAAATAGTATTCAGTTTTACAATTTCTTCTCTTAAAAACAGTCAAGGAAGTGGAAAATTTTGAGACAATATTAAAAGATCAAAATAATATTAAACCTTTGGTAAGAGTATTCAGCAAACTTAAAAGTCAAAATAACTTTATTTTTATGTTTCTAGGAGGAAATACCGTAATTATTAGGTGGAAAAAACTACCACAAAAGCATATTTTTGCAGATGGGCAAATTGCTATCCAAGGAATTGGCTTTAAGTTATTCCTGCATAGGAAAGAAGAAAAAGCTATCGGTATGTAATCTTAACATTTACAAAACAATAGTTTGTAAGCACCTATCAGGTTATGTATTAACGTGACGCACATTTACATTTTTGGTGCCTGCAGAAAACTATACTCGACAACAGAAGCTGATATTAAAAAATGAACAGAGATGCCTGAGAGGCTGCTTCAGGACTCCGTTACTTTGCGCTGATTCTATCCGTCAAGCACGTAAACAAGACTGTGTTTACGTTTTAAACCAATGTAGTCAATGGTACTTGAACGGACGACAGTAGAAACACTGAAACACTAACCCCTGGAGCACAGCCTCATGCCCCATAAATATTATGGCTTAGAAGGGGTAGTGAATGAATCAAACATTAAATGCAGATTAATTTTATTATGAAAATAGACTAGTATTTATACAAATTAAAAATGCTTAACGCAGTAACAATATCAAAGTTCATATATACAGTTTAATAGGGCAAAGTGTTTAAATTACAAAACAGCAGATAAGCAATTTGTGCAGTTTTTATTTCCTGATAGAGCGAAGGTCGCCCGTTGAACTTACTACTGTAGGTCGCAATTATGCAAGGAGTGCAGAATTGCATTTTCCTGGTCTTTAACTCGTATGATTGCGTAATAACACTGGCTTTTAAATTACGAATACTGTTTCGTAAATTTGAACTGAAATATATAGTTTTTAATCTAATTTAAACATATTAAATTTAGTAATTATGAGGCAAAGACTGGTGATTGCAACATTAAATTTTTCTTGCTAATAAATGGGAATTGCATTTAAAAGCATGCAACTGGATTTCGTAAATTTTAGAAAATAAAATTTATGTGTGTTTAAATCAAGTTTAAACATATTGCCAATTTTAGGCCGAAGAAAAAGAAAAGGAAAACTATATTGTTTCTTCCACATTAAGGGTTTTTAAAGGATATTCTTCTACGGCTGACTGGCGTTGTTTGGATTGATGCTTCCTTCGGTTGATCCTTTTCCGAATGTAGTAGAAGGCTCCTATTAGAATAGCCCCTCCCAATAGGCTGCCTGTGATCCCGCTTGATAGATAGGAGTGGTGGCGGATGGTTTTCCAAGTTATGTCCTTTAGACGCTGTTGATTATTCCTCTGGATAGGTAGTAGCGACGTCGGATGGCTCTCCATGCTACTTCCTTCAGATGATGTTGCAGGTCTAACCGAGAGGGTTGTAAATCCTCGAAGTGGTTCGGTTGCTGCAACACTGGCTCCTTTGCTATTTCTGTAAAAGAGCTTTTGTGTTATTGTGTCGTTGACTATGTTACCAATTGGTTTGGAACATCCTGCCAACGTCCATCGGCTGCCTCTTCCTTTGGAGACGAACATTATATGAGTGCATACGATAATTAATATCACTCTTGCCGAGGTTAGCTGTTTTAGAGGACGCCGCATCGGTATTCCACATTGCGAGTCTTCGGTAACTTCCCTCGCAGACTTTAATAAGCCGTCTTCTTGATACCATCTTCTACGAAGGGCTAAGTGCTTAGCATTGTGTTTATTGTTTCCTGAACTTGTTGCTGTTAGTTCTTGAATCCACCTTCTATTAGGCGTAGAATATTTGGTTTCGGATTTTTCATTTTCTGAATTCCTGGCTGCTGCCATTTCTAGGTTCCACCCTACACCGGGTGCTAAGTATTTAGCGAACTCGGAGGTTTGCTCGCTTGCTGCATTTCTTGATGCCATTTCTTGATGCCACCCTCCACTAGGTGCTAAGTGTTTAGAGAACTCGGAGGGTTGCTCGTGTACTGCAATTCTTGCCGCTGTGTCTTGTTGCCACCCTCCACTAGGTGCTGATTGTTTATTGAACTCGGAGGGTTTCTCGATTGCTGCAGTTCCTGCTGCAACTTCTTGACTCCATCCATCGCTAGGTGCGACGTGTTTGGTGTTTTCTTTTCCTGCATCCCCTGCCGACAAGTCTTGGTGCCGCTCTCCACCGGGTGTCAAGTTTTTAATGGAGTCGGAGGGTTTTCCATTTTCTGCAGTTATTGCTGTAACTTCTGGGCTCCGTCCATTACCGAGTGTCAAGTTTTTAGTGGGCTCGGAGGTGTTGTCGTTAGCAGCAGTTATTGCTGCAGCTTCTTGGCTCCATCCATCGCTAGAAGCTGCTGTCGAAGCATCTGGAGGAGTTCCAACGATTTTTTCGTGGCCTGCAATTTCTGGACTGCATCCACTGCTTGGAGCTGCTGTAGGAGTTTCAACGATTTGTTCGTGGCCTGCAATTTCCTTTCCTTTCTGTCCATCGACTTTGTGAATGGGAACTTCGTGGATGCGGACTTCATGAACGAGGATTTCGTGAGTGAGGACTTCGGAGGTTCCATGCACTTGGTGATTTTCTTGTGGATGAGAAGATGCTACCTTTTCACATTCGATGATAACAGGATGTTGAACTTCCGTATTCTTTATATTGGCAGCTGCGATTTCCGCTGTAGGATCGGTTGTCAATATTTTCTTCACCTGCTGGATTGTTTGCTTGTCATTGGTAGGTGAACTTCGGAACTGACCACAGCTTTTGATGTAGTGACCTCCATGATTAAGAGTTTCGGAAGCTTCGATTTTCTGCGGTCTTTCCTGTACTGATTCTGTGAATTTCTTTTCACGTACCTGATATTTTGGGGAAAGTATTCTTTGTGTGGGTACTTCTTCTGTGTCCCAGAATTTCTGCAACTGGTATTCTTCTCCAATTTTGGCAACCATGGTGTTGACTTTAATGCTGTCGTTATGCTGTCTTCCATTGGTTCCAGATAATACCCAACCCAGTTTGGTATTTTGTCCCAAGATGCCATCCTTTGTTTTAGTGATTCCTTCTAGAATTATTTTAGAATATTCTTCGGCTCCTAGAATTATGTCTATGGGGCCAGGTTGGTTGAAGGTTGGATCGGCGATGAAAATATTGCTCCAGGAATTAATATTTATGTTTGGGATAGGGGATGAAGGCATGGCTTTGGTAAGTTTAGGAAGTATTAATAAATTGACAGGTAGGGAAAAGTTACTTGAAAATCTAGGTGTGATCAAACCTGGGATTTTCCATTTGGCAATTTTTGGCTCGCTGTTCCCAATTCCTGTGATTTCAGCTCGAACTTTGGTCCTGGGTAACCCCAATAATTCGGCTGATGCTTCCGTGATAAACGACCCCTGAGACCCGGGATCTATTAATACTCGTAGTAGATGAGTCATCCCGGATGCTGCCTTTACTTGAACCATTGCTGTGGCAAGTAGAACTTGGCTCTCCTGTGCGCCTACATTGGCGGTGATGATGTCCGACTTCGGCTTCTTTTCTGGAGCGTTGGAAGTCTTCATAGCTGCTGCATGAGCTGACGTCCTCATCCGTTGGGCAGGGAGCGGCCTTGATGGTGGCTGCGCCTTATGAAGCAGTGTATGATGCGGGAAGCGACAGATCCTACAATTAAAATAGGCACGACATGGTATATTTGAATCGTGCCGCAAGCATCGATAGCACAATCGATTGGTTTTTACTGCTTCTAGTTTTTCATGGGTAGGTAGCCTCTGGAATTGACTACAGTTGTCGATGTAATGATTTCCATGGCACAGCTTGCAATTTAGGGATGCGGAAGCGTAATTCTTCTGTGGTCCTTCCTGCGTGGGCTTTCGAGCTCCATCTATGGATTCTAGGGATTGGAACCGCACTTGCAGGAAAGCCATTAAATTTTGGTGATCCTGGACTTCATTTGGACATTGAAGCGACTGTTCATATAATTTGTTGGTTTCAGGATCCCATTTTCGAGCGATAGCTCTGTTAATCCACGGACCCCAACTGTCCGTGGAGATGCCTAAATTTTTGATTGCCTCCACACATTCGTTGATGGAGTCGTGCAATCTTTTTAACCCTTGGGCTGACTCTTTGGAGAGGACCGGCAGATCGAATATGGTATCTAGCAATTTAGTTAAAATAAGGCGATTATTTTGATACCTTTGTTGCAGCAGATTCCAGGCGGTGTTGTAGTTTGCTTGGGTAACAGCTAGATGCTGGATCAGTCGGCTTGGCTCTCCCTTAAGATGCGTCTTTAAATATTGCATCTTGATGACATCGTCCATATTCTGGTTGTCATCTACTAATTTGGTGAACAGGTCCTTGAAAGTGGCCCATTCCTCATAATTTCCCTCGTATATGGGAATTTTGACTTGAGGAAGCGAGATGGCTGCTGCTTGCTCGTTCCTTGTCGGCGCTTGCAATAAGATAATTAAATTTCTATACCTGTCTTCCAACGTAGTATATTCAGGACTGAAGTGCATTTGTTCTGAAGCCATGTCGTTTGACATAACTTCTTCGTCCATCTCGACCTCACGATCCCATTTTTCTCTTAATTCCCTTGTCGTGATGGCGGGCCTCCCTAATTCTTGTGTTAGTTCGGCGTCGTCCATCGCTTGCTTAAAATTCTGGATCCGAATCTGCAGTTTTCGGATACGAACCTTTTGCTCGGGGTTGGCCACCATTTCCTCTGGAGTTCTACTTACGGAGGGGTTGGAAATTTCCGTTGATTTTGAACAGCTCTGCAAGTAACTTTTTGCTTCGCCGTATATGGCTTTAATTTGGTCGTAATACCCTGTTTTAAAATAATTATGAGTTGGAATACTTAGCTGCCCCAATTCTGCATGATTTTTAGTTGCAGTGTTCCAAAGTTCGTCCAGCGTTTTGTTGCGACTGGCGATGTAGGCTTCGTTTTTTCGGCTGGCAGGATCCTTTTTGCTGTTGGATAATATTTGCTTTATCTTCTGCGCGAGCTCTTCTTGGGCTAAGTTGTTGAATTCCTCCATGTTGTTGGCCATTTTCTGGGAACTGGGTGGTTGGCAGATGTTGTTTTCTTCTCGGGATGTATTTTTTCGTTAGTTGGAGACAGATCCGGCTCGAAGGACCATGAACAGAGATGCCTGAGAGGCTGCTTCAGGACTCCGTTACTTTGCGCTGATTCTATCCGTCAAGCACGTAAACAAGACTGTGTTTACGTTTTAAACCAATGTAGTCAATGGTACTTGAACGGACGACAGTAAAAAACCACCCTTGGAGCACAGCCTCATGCCCCATAAATATTATGGCTTAGAAGGGGTAGTGAATGAATCAAACATTAAATGCAGATTAATTTTATTATGAAAATAGACTAGTATTTATACAAATTAAAAATGCTTAACGCAGTAACAATATCAAAGTTCATATATACAGTTTAATAGGGTAAAGTGTTTAAATTACAAAACAGCAGATAAGCAATTTGTGCAGTTTTTATTTCCTGATAGAGCGAAGGTCGCCCGTTGAACTTACTACTGTAGGTCGCAATTATGCAAGGAGTGCAGAATTGCATTTTCCTGGTCTTTAACTCGTATGATTGCGTAATAACACTGGCTTTTAAATTACGAATACTGTTTCGTAAATTTGAACTGAAATATATAGTTTTTAATCTAATTTAAACATATTAAATTTAGTAATTATGAGGCAAAGACTGGTGATTGCAACATTAAATTTTTCTTGCTAATAAATGGGAATTGCATTTAAAAGCATGCAACTGGATTTCGTAAATTTTAGAAAATAAAATTTATGTGTGTTTAAATCAAGTTTAAACAAAAAATCTGTATCCGTTTTTTGGCAACCGCTAAAGGGAGACTGTCAAGGGGTAAAGGAAGGTAATTACATATGTGTTTTTATATTTCTAACATACCTGTATACCAGTGTTAGTGACAGATGTGATAATGCAACACACATTTTAAAATAAGAAACAATAGCAACTGTTTAAACAATTTTCTGTTCAGAAAGTAACTCAGTGAGCTTTTCAATTACAGTTAAAATAAAGAAGTTTCCTAATAAATACTTTCAGCTTTATACGTTGCAGTTTGTAGATATTTTATAAATAAACATGTATTTTTCTTCTAATGATTATAAATTCAAACCAAATTTTAATTATAACATTATGAATAGATAATTTTTATTAAATTGATTTGAAAATTGTGATAAATGACTTTGGATAACGGCTAATTATATATATATAGCTGTGAGCTCGTTAGATTCAGTTTTTACAGTGAATCACTCTGTTGGTCTCCTGTTTATCCTTTTTTTTATATCAGTTGTGTGTTTTCGCCTTCTCAGCGATTTTATGCCATTCCTTTCTATCTAGGATAGCCTTTCTCCATCCTTCTACTTCTAGACTTCTGATGTCAGCTTGGACTTGATCTTCCCATCTAGTCTTGGGCCTCCCTCGTGGTCTTCCCATTTCGGGCCTCCAATTGGTTATTCTTCTTATTAACATTTCTGGCTGTCTCCTTTGTATGTGCCCATACCACTTGAGTCTTTGCGCTTTTATATCTTTTACGATATCTTCACCCTTCATTTTTTCTCTAATTTCGTGGTTCATTAAGTTTCTTATTTCTCCTTCTGCTGTCTTGACTGGTCCGAATACTTTTCTTAATATTTTCCTTTCCATGATTTTCAGAGCTTCTTCGTCTTTGTTTGTTAGCACCATTGTCTCGGTTGCGTAAGTTATTGTTGGACGTATTGCAGCTTTGTATATTCTAAGTTTTGTGTTTATACTAAGGTGGCTATTTTTTAAGAGTTTTTGGTGTTTCCAGTAGGCTCTGTTTCCTGATTTGATTCTTTCCGCTATTTCTATTGTTCGTTCATTCTTTTCGTTGATCGTTACTCCCAAATATATGAAATTTGCCACTTTTCGAAACTTGTAGTGTTGAATTTTTATTTCTTGTATATTTTCCGTGTTTCTTCTGCCTACTATCATGTACTTTGTTTTTTCTTCATTTATATTTAGCCCCCTCTTTTTTGCCTCCGTTGGCTAATTATAGGCATAATATTAATATAGTGATGTCAAAACAAAAACTGCAAAACTTAGTACGTTATTAGTAGCTTCAGCGTACTTATGCGAACGTTTTGTCCGTCCGTCCGTCCGTCCGTCCGTCCGTCCGTCTGTCTGTCTGTCTGTCTGTATCGCCTGTAACTTTCGAACGGCTACAGATATCGAAATTTTGAAAGGGGACAAAGTTGTTGCTAAGGTCCCGAGCACCTTCATGCGCTATTTGGTTTTGGCGAAAGGTGGCGATTTTCCACTTTGCAAAATTTCCAAGCATTTTAGCACAGTGGCGGCTTGTCCACTTGGCGCCATCTACAGAAGTTCGGTGGTCACGTTTTGAACTACACATTCTGGGTGCACTATAATACTTAATGTTTTCGCAGTGCTGAAGCTACTCTTTAGACCTGTACTTGAGCAGTTTATTTGACAAATGTAATGTGTTAATAAGACTCGTTATTTTTTTAATAAACTTTTTTTGCAGAGAGGATCCCCCACTGCCAGCACAGCGAAATTAGTGTTATTCTTAATTATATTTAAGTATAAATTGTAATGCCAATAAATAAACCAGAGTGAAACAGATAAAGGTCCTTTATTATTATTATTAATAATAATAATCAAGCCGAATATCCCGCGTGCATGTAAATTAGTCTGAATAAATGTTTAAGATTTTCTGTCAAACTGTTTTGCTCTGAAAAAATATGTCTCGTAAATTTTCCGCCACAAAATCCCTCGTGGAACGCACTCGGGACTTTTGTTGAGCGGCAAATTGACTTGCCAAATTATATATATATATCGTGGGGTTCCTACAGCCTTTGCCGCTTCCCACATTTCGACCGCCAAGCCTCCCTGTTTCTCCAATCGTCCTCTCCTATGGCTCTTTCTGTCATTGTTTGTGTAACTCCTTTTATCCACGTCTGAGCGGGTCTTCCTCTTCCTCTTCTATTTTGTGGTGTATACATTAGTGCTGCTTTTGGCCACCGTTCCTCTCCCATCCTCATTACATGTCCGTACCATAGTAGTTGTCTCGACTCTATTCTTTCCGAGCTTGTATGAATCCTGTTTGTCTTTCTTCTTATTTCCTGGTTAGTTTTATGTTGTAGTTTTGATACTCTGCATGCTCGTCTTAAAAAGTCCATTTCAACTGTATCTATGGCTTTCTTATCCTTTGTTGTTATTTGCCAGCACTCTGACCCGTATGTTAGAATTGGCTCAACTATGACCCGATATAATGTTATTTTTGTTTTTAATTTCATGGATTTTGACCATAGTAATGAGTTTAGGATTCTAGTGACTTTCCTACCTTGCTGTATTCTGTTGTGCATATCCTTCTTTGTTGTACCTTCTTCCGAAATAATACTCCCCAAATATTTATATTCTTTACATGTTTTTATTTCTCTTATTTGTAGCTCTTTATCTTCTTGTTCTTCGCCAATTTTTAGATATTCAGTTTTCGTTAGATTCATACTTAAGCCCCAGTTCTTGTACTCTTCTCCTAATTTTCTTAACATATAGTCACTATCGTTCTCATCACAAGCTACAATAACTTGATCGTCCGCAAATAGGAGATTTGTCAAACACTTATCATTTATCTCTATACCGATGCCCTGTCTAAGTCCTTTATTATTATGAAAATATTCTGAAATATAATTTCCGACTCTTACAGCACTTTTTGAGTTTTTGTACATCTCCCCAATTGCTCGAATGTATATCTTATTTAGACCAATCTTGATTAAAATCTCAAAAAGCCTCTGAAGCGGTACATTATCATAGGCTTTTTCGAGGTCAATAAACACTAGGTGGGTAGACAAATTTCTGGCTTTCCGTCTTTTACTTGCCAAATTTCTTAGCAAAAAATTCTGACAAAAAACGTCAAAATTTTATCTCTAATTTAATGCACTTAGGATATTACTGTTGATTATTTGTCTCCAATATTACAGCAACATATACTGGAAATATTTCTACAATGTTTTCAATAAATAATATGTTTACATTATTCGTGATAATTTTGAAATATTTCTTCCAAATATTAGCATAATGTTTTGAAGCCAATATTGTAGTAATATTTCCAGCATATGCTACAAACATATTTGGAAATATATAGCAATAATATTTTTCTTCAATATTAGCTAAACATTTTTAAGAAATAGACAAGGGTATATTTGCCAAATATAAAATATATCCGTAATGTAAGCTAAGTGTCACATCTAGTGTTAACATAAATATTGTGTCCTAATATTTAGAATATTGTGTGCTGCTTGGTTATGTGCAAGAAAGCGAGGATAAACATAGTTAATAAACGAAATTGTGAGTAATATAAAATAATTTAAGGTTTTAAAAATAAACATTAAAGAGTAAAGTATCCTTCAATATTTAAAACAGCCACTATTTACAAAGGTGATTATATAAAACAGATAGTCAATTACATAGAAAAGAGCGGAACCTCCGAGAATCTGATTTGTGTGAAGCTCTTATCGCTGTGTAATTACATATAACAAATAAACTGCTCAACTACAGATCTAAAGAGTAGCTTCAGAATGTGTAGTTCAAAACGTGACCACCGAACTTCTGTAGATGGCGCCAAGTGGAATTATAGTGCAACCAGAATGTGTAGTTCAAAACGTGACCACCGAAGTTCTGTAGATGGCGCCAAGTGGACAAGCCGCCGCTGTGCTAAAATGCTTGGAAATTTTGCAAAGTGGAAAATCGCCACCTTTCGCCAAAACCAAATAGCGCATGAAGGTGCTCGGGACCTTAGCAACAACTTTGCCCCCTTTCAAAATTTCGATATCTGTAGCCGTTCGAAAGTTACAGGCGATCCAGACAGACAGACGGACGGACGGACGGACGGACAAAACGTTCGCATAAGTACGCTGAAGCTACTAATAAATCTGTAGTAGAACAAAAATTCCGTAAAACTTCTTCAACTTAAAATAAGTGCACAAAGTAAAATGGATAGTGATGATTATTTTACTGATGACGGAAGAAAGAGAAAAGGCGAGAATATGGAAGAGCGCTTCAAAAGGAGCAAAGAACGCCTAGAACACCGACAAATGAACATAAATCCGAGCATGAAAAGCTGGATCACACCCTGAAAATGGTTAAAGAAATGATAACCCACCAAACAGAGATGAAAAAGAACAAAAGGTAATGAAAAATGAAATATATAACATTAAGAATCAGCAAAGAGACTTTAACGAAGAACTATTGAAACGAAGAACAGAAATGAGAGTCTAAAAAAAGAATACCAAGAAATAGGAAAGGAAAATGAAGAAATAAAAAAGGACTTACGTGAGATAAAGAAAAAAGAAAGAATGGCGTAGTATGAATGGGCTAAAAATAGATACTAACGAACCAGAAGCTTCAAAAGCAATGCATGTAATGTTACAAAAATGTATAGATCTTAAGTAGGATGTATACTGTGTCCACCAAAAAGTCGGCATAATACGGAAAAAAAAATATTTTTGATTTTTCAAAAAAATTTTTACTTCAATAATTTGTGCTTGCTTAAACATCTATTTACCCCCTATTGTATATACCGAGTGATTTTTACTTATTTAGAAAATGGAGTTTTTCGAAATTGTCAAAATCCAAAAAGTGCTATTTTTCGGAAATTAAATACGACTCGAATGAAATTTTTTAAGAGTGTGTTATGTTTAGCTAACTGAATAATCTCATGCCCGAAAACATCTAATTTTTAAAATTTTTAAATATTTTTCACAATTTCACATATCTACCAAGACTTAATACTAAAATTAATTTTTTTATGTGGAGACTTTAAAGATTTATAATTCGAAAAAATAATATAAAATGTTAATTACTTATTTAAATTGTTTATTATTTACCGAAAAGTAGTATGTTTGCATAATTTTTACGTTTTCTATGCAAGGGGCTTTTAGGAGAAATATTTTTCAATTCTAATTAATATCTATTTAAATAGCTTCTAGAAACTCTAATCTAGCCCTGTTAGCGAATTACTGTTACATAAATCCTGTAAATGATCTTTTACAGTTGTCTAAATGAAGAAATGGTTTAGAACATGTAAATTGGATAAAGAAAAATCTCCTCATTTAGACAATTCTAAAACAACATTTACAGGATTTTTGTAACAGTACTTCATTAACATGGCTGGATTAAAGTTTCTAAAAGCCATTTAAATAGATATTAATTAGAATTGAAAAATATTGCTCCTAAAAAGCGCCTTGCATAGAAAACGTAAAAATTATGAAAACATACTACTTTTCGGTAAATAATAAAAAATCTAAAGAAGTAATTAACATGTTATATTATTTTTTCCAATAATTATAAATCTTTAAAGTCTTCACATAAAAAAAATGAATTTCAATAGTAAGTCTTGGTACGTGAAATTTTGAAAAATATTTAAAAAATTTAAAAATTAATTTTTAGCTAAAGTTAGTTTTTTTGAAAAATCAAAAATAATTTTTTTTCCTATATTATGCCGACTTTTTGGCGGACACTGTATATAATATGCTACATTGACTTTGAAAAAGTATTCGACCGTGTGCGTCATGATACTCATGATATACTTATTAATACACTGTATAGGGCTAGATATTAAAAACGTTAGAGTGATAAAATATCTATATATTAGCAACAAAAGGCATTTATTAGAGTGAAAAATGAAGAATCGAAAAAAGTCGAAATAGAGAAGCGTTCGGCAAGGTTGCCTACTTTCTCCTCTGTTGTTTAATATCTATTCTGAATTTATATTCCAAGAGGCGCTACTGATAGAACAGAAGGAATAAAAATGGGCACACAATTAATAATATCAGATATACTGACGATACCGCTCCAATTGCAAGCAACATCACTTAGTTGCAAGACCTTTTAAACTATGTTAACGATTCCTGTAAGCACAACAGGCTGACGATTAATATAAAGAAGACAAAACTGATGGATGTCAGCAGATCAGAAATTAGACGACGTCAACCTTATGCTAGTAGGAAAAACAATTGAAACAGTTTGCCAATATACATACTTGAAATGCCAAATAAGTGACGACATTGATCCAGATAATAAAATAAAAATTAGGATTGGACACAAACAAAAATCCTTTGCGACAACAATCTAACTGTACCTAGCCGCAGGGCCGTAACTAGGTATAGGCCGAGTAGGCCCCTGCCTACAGGCGCAATCAGCGAGGGGCGCCAAAATGGCATTGAAAATTTTGTTTCGTACTAATAAAAAACAAATACACAAGTGGGCAATTGACAAATAAATTAATTTGTAACATTCACGATTTTAGTACAAATAATGCTAATTATAATAATGCGAATTGCGTCCAATCTGGTCGATACATTACATTGTCTTGTGCAATTTGCAAAGGAAATGATATATGTCTATCAGATTGTAACAGCGTTTATTTTATAGTCCTCACCTAGGTATATCAAATCAAGACATTAGAATTATTAGCTTGTGAGCCCACCGCATAGGTGGCCTTATTAGTAGCTTCAGCGTACTTATGCGAACGTTTTGTCCGTCCGTCCGTCCGTCCGTCCGGATCGCCTATAACTTTCGAACGGCTACAGATATCGAAATTTTGAAAGGGGGCAAAGTTGTTGCTAAGGTCCCGAGCACCTTCATGCGCTATTTGGTTTTGGCTTTCCACTTTGCAAAATTTCCAAGCATTGTAGCACAGTGGCGGTTTGTCCACTTGGCGCCATCTACAGAAGCTCGGTGGTCACGTTTTGAACTACACATTCTGAAGCTACTCGTTAGACCTGTCCTTGAGCAGTTTATTCTAATTATAAAAAGTTTCCATTTTTAAAACAATGTAAACAAGCAGTGCGACAAACTAACTTAAATTTTAAACAATTGTTGGAGCGGGTCCACTGATTGCACATATTACATATACATTCACTGCTTTGTGGTCAACGCTGGTAAAGTGGCACATTCCAACAATCACCATAACACCACAAATCGATTTTGAGAGCTGACCTGTTCCACTACTATGGTATTTTTCACTACAATCATTTTCCCGCCAGAATTTGTTCAGTTTAAGACACTTCTGCGACCCTACACGATGACAGCTTTTATTAAAAAAAAAGAATTATCGAAATCGGCCTGATATCGGCTCATAACTACGTGCCGACAGAAAACACTTCACGTTTTAAATATATTGATTACTACAGTGTGACAGTGTGGCTGCGAGTACAGAACCTTATTCTCCGTTCATATGTTACTACGCATAGTAATACGTAATTATTTGTTTATATTGTATTATTTTAACATATTGATATGTATTTACTAGCTTTTGAGCGCACCACATAGGTGGTCTTATTCTAATTAAAATAATGTTTGCATTTTTAATATTGAATTGTACATAAAAAAGTTACAAAAGAAAATGTTTTCAACGTTTTTAATACAGAAAAACAATTTTTTCTAGATCGAATTATGGCCGAAGTCTTCAAAATTATATATAGGTAAAAAATACCTTAATGCTGGTAATAATACAAACACCCTTAGTAATGCGCATTACATGAATTTGGAACTTTAAAAAAACATTGCATGCAGTGGGATTTGTACTCGAATTCACTTTGTAAATGCATATGCTTATAGTTGCACTATAAATAACGCAGTGGTGTTCCGTGTTGATGAAATGGTGACGCAGAGACGCAGGTACACTATATGTTTATATATAGGGATTTGTAAAATATTCCTCCGACTACATAATAATATGTATGTACTTTTTTTAATAAGAATTGTGTTTTCTAATCTTGTTTCTGTTCTCATTTTATTTGCGTTGTATTTTGTTATTTTAACAATGTTTGTTTTTAAAATTTTGAATACAAAATGTTGGGATTTATTTTTGAATTCCTACCTGTTTGTTTGATTACATGACATCCAATATTCGGAGATAAATGTAGAAGTCATACAGTATCATTAGTATTTTTTGTCACATACATATAGTATCGTTTTTTACTGAGGGGGCAAAAATATTGACTTGCCTACAATAAAAGTTTGCTTAGTTACGGCCCTGCCTAGCCGTTTGAGATTTCTAAACTGCTATGTGTGGTCTTAATTATTATTATATGCAGTCAACATTGGAAGCCACAGTCATGAACGAGTTAGAGGTCTTCGAAATGTGAGCATACAGAAAAATTTTGAGCATATCTTGGACAAGTAGGACCACAAATGAACAATTACTTCGAATAATGAACATAGACTGACAGCTGCTAAAAATTATCAAAAGAAGAAACACTATGTATCTAAGTCACATACTCCATGAACAAAAGTATACTCTCCTACAACTAATCATCGAAGAAAAAATTGAAGGGCAGTGAGGAATAGGAAGAAGAACGCCATGGTTCCAGAACATAAAGAAATGGACCGGAATGAATTTTGAATATCTTCGGCACATGGAATCCGATAGAGAAAAGTCCAGAGAAGTGATCGCCAAATTCTGAAATCAGAGACGACACCCAAAGAAGAAGAGATTTATTTGATATCATTAGAAGAGCAATTTAAAAATCTATGAAAAATTATAAAACACACAGGTTGTTGCATTTAAAATACAAAAGTGTTATGATCTGGTGCTTTTTTATGACTCGGACGGTATATATTTTAATCACCGTAGGGACGTTGACGAAATTTGAATTTGTAATAACTTCAAAAATATAAGTCAAGAAAATATTCGCATATATGAATGTTTGAAAATTGTGCATTAAAATGTTTAAATTTTCAATTGTAGTTACGAACTTTAAAGTGTGTGTAAGTATTAATTTAATATGTCGGTGGATGTCACTCATAGAACCTTCAGCAATATAACAACTAATAAGATATTAATTATTTCCCGGGAAAATCTTTAAAGTTTAACGTGCAAGCTTTTAAACACTTTCCTGCGAAATAAATCTGAACAGTACTAAATTGTATCAAATTCCAATGATTAACTTGCTTATTCTTTCAAACATCTCTTTATTTACTTTTAGCGCCCACGACTACGTTTAGCAACACGCAAGATAATGGAATGCCATTTACAAGCAGTATCAAGTCACGATATGTAAACGCACACAATTGATATATTATCACAGGTGTTTCGTTGCCACCTTAAATTCTTTAGAGCTTAGTCTTTGAAAATGAAATGACATTGTTAATTTCTAAGAGAACGACTTGAATATACTTACATCTGCTATGTTGTTTATGTTGGCTTTTGAGCATGAGAGGTGAACCCAGATACGGCAGGTTGAACATTGTAGCATTGAACGGGTAACCAAGTGATTTCCACCACAGCTCCTAATTGTTTCGGTGCCCGATTCCGGCTCATGGGGTTGAAATTCCTCTTTAGATACAGCTGCTTCCTGGGATAAACTGATAGATTCTGGCACGGAGAAGACATCTATGGTTTCGCAATTGCAAGATTCGTTAATAACACGAATTTCTGCTGCCGAGTCTGATGCCGAGCCATTCTGTGAAAATGAAACAACTTCAGTGCTAGTGTAGTAGATTTTTGTATTTTCTGTTAAACTTGAATCTACTTGAAATAGGATACTGATAATAAAAGGTTTTGTAACTCACCATGTTAACCATTTCGTCATATTTTGCATATTCCAAAACGTAATTGCAAAACATATAGAAATCTTCTTTCGTTCGGGGACGTCTTGGTGCGCCGTTATTGTCCTTCTGAAATGAATTGTATTAAATTCCTAATTAAAAACTTTTGGAAGAAAAATAGGTTTGTATTATTGAATTAACCAATACAATAAACTATTTGGTACAATGACGAATAATCCTTTCATAAAAAAATATTAGAAAACTTACATTTTCTTCATCCATAGTTCAATGATGGAGTTTAATATTTATTTAAATATTAAATTGTGAAACCTTTAAGTATATAATTTATTAGTTAATATCAACAATACGCAAATAATGGGTAAGTCCTGTGTATTTTTACACTATTACTTTAAGGTGTTACCGAAACCAGTAGCTTTAAACCGAACTGGTCGGCCACGACGCGCTTTACTACACTACTGACGCCAGCGCAGTTACTGCGACCATCAACTGATAATATGCTTGGGCGATAGCACAAGAAAATCATATCGAAAGTGAATACTACTATTAAAAAAATTATGCGTCAAAATTTGTTGTAATGGGTATCTTTATGCTATGCAAAGATCTTATGCAGGGGGATCCCGTTCCTCATATGTTGTGCAAAAGGCAGAAATTTTAGAAACATCGCACATAACGCTATCAACTAAATTAATCTCTGGCTGTTTTAAGCACCTAGTTGTGGCATTTGGGCGTATATTGCCATTATTAAATCTGAGTACGCCATTTCATATTTGAAATTTTAATGTAAAACATATTGAAGCTTCCGGCAAGGAAACTCATTCGACCTTTACCTATTTATCCTGCAAATAAATAGATGTTATTCAAAAGAAATTTACTAATGTAAGCAGTAAAAACACATGAGACTATTACGAGGAATGATCAATGTATTCGCAGCCTAACATAAAAAAAACAAACAAGACTCTTAAATCAATATTTATTTTTCAATTTAATCACCTTGAACAGCAATAAAATCTTCCAGACGATGTTTAAGCGTAGCAATTCCCTCCAAGCAGAAATTCTATTCAGTCGACATCAATATTGGACCAATACACTGAGGTGCATCTTTAGAAGATTCTCTTCCATGCTTAGACTATGTTGACCACTTTTTGACTATACTGGAAGAAGAAGCAGATTCATCCAATGTAAACACTGGTAGATTTCAAGAGGCGTCATTCGTTTTGCACAAATATTTAATTACTTCACGAATTTCACATTTTTTCCATTTTACTGAATCTAACACACATTGCTCTACTAAACAATTAATAGCATAGCAACCAATAGACGATAACCATTAACGTTTGACGGGCGTTACTTAAAAAATACTTGTGTCAAATGACGGCAATGGATTTTTTACACTGTCTAACCTTTCTATTTTAGGCCATGAACACATTGATCACTCCTCGTATATTATTGTCCAAATCCTCTCTACAAATAATTGGTGGCAGAAGATTTACAATACATTATAAACTACACTATATGTTATATACAAATTTACTCCACTGTTTCCTGTCTTGGGATAATCTCATCGCCTCTTGTAAAGTAACTCCCTTCTCCTCCAGTATCGCAGTTATCGTAGTATCCCATGTTTTGTTTTGGTCGTCCTCTGTTGCGTCTAGGTATTGTCTTTGCTTCCCATACATTTTCACTTGTCGGTCTTCCTTTAAGCGGTTCACATGTCCAAGCTATTTCAGTTGGTTTTGTTCTATAATGGTTGGTACTGGTTCTACTCCTAATTCTTTCCTTATATCTTGGTTTCTGATTCTATCTGCTCTGGCGGCTCCCTTAGTCCTTTTGAGATATTTCATCTCCATAGCTTGTATTCAGCTTTTTAATATGTTCGTCAAAACCCAAGATGCTCATCCCCACAATAGAACTGGCCTATTATTTTGGTTTGTGCTGTTACTTTTGTTTGCCTATAAAGCTTATGTTCAATGCATAGTATAGGTTTGTTGTGGCATTTATTCTTTCGTTAATTTATATTCTAGTATACATTCTAAATATATAAATGCATTCACCTGCTCTAGTGTTATTTCCATTGATCGTTATATTTGAGTATCTATCTCTGTTTGATATCACCATAATGTTGTTCTTGTCAATGTTAATCTTCATATTTACTATTCCATAAACACATGAGACTATTATAAAATTAAAATTGTAGTAATAGCTAACTGTAGCAACCTAGAGGGTTTATTTTTTATTTTCCTTGTCGAAACGACAAAGGAGGATGTGTAATCGTGAAAAAAATCATCTTCGGATATTTTTTCAGATCTTCACGTTTCAGGATCCCCACAGGACGAAAAACATGTATTCTCAACTCCGTCAGTAGGGTATTGTGTACAGTTCTGAAACCACTTTGTGGTGGGGCAGTTTGAAGTTAAGGCCACGTTTAAGGTTAAGGCCAGTTTCAAGCTCAAGCCCAAGTTTCGGACAACAAAGGTAATGAAATTGGAGGAAGTGGACGTGGCAGAAGTCTACATAGCAAAAGAAACTGGCTCTTGCAGAAGATCGTGGTTAAAAATGTTGAACTTTGAAAGTTTCTATCAAGAAACAGTGAAGAAATTAATAGAACTGAATTTTTGAAGACTGACACAAATTGTTGTATATAGTCAACCCTTCTGCTATGATAATTATGCCACAAGAGATTACATGACAAATCCGGTAGTGAGCTTTAGGCTCTACACTTTCACTTACCTTTCAAAGAAATAGTTGGGCTAAGTATCATCTATTTAAAACAAAAAATGTCAATTGTGAATTGTTTTATCTAGTTTTTGTCAAGTTTGTAAATAATAACCTTTTTATAAACATAAATTAATTTAAAAAATCAGAAACAATTAGGGAATGCACTGTAGGTAAGTGGAACAAACACAAACTATGATATGTATATTTTAAATCCCATGATTGATTTAAAAAAACATATTAAGTGACAAAGAACAACCGCTGGGTAAAAAATTCATGTCTTAGTACCGAATGAACACAAAAACCATACTATTATAAAGTTTTATTAGATAGTAATAAAAACAGAGAATAGAGCAGAAAACGTAATTAGAAATTGGTTTACAATATCAAAATTAATTAACATGCATATAAATACAAATGGGAATGTAAAAATAGATAGAACAATTGCAGTTAGTTGAGTATGATTATATAGTAAATACATATATTATTTTATTGTATATAAGTACATCAGTAATACAGAACATCAAAATCGGAAATGCATGCCAACCATTTATATGAACTACGATAATTTAAATTGTGAAATATCTTAATGGTAAATTATTAAAACATATTGATACCAAAAACCATCTAACACTACCACAAAAATATGTATTATTACATGTATTAAACTCTAGGAGTCATGAAGGATTTACGTATGGGCATACCCCGTTGTTTATGCGGATCTACAATTTCCGATAAAACTCATGCGGTTTGGAAATCATTTTACTGTTCCAGAATACAGTATCTCTAAAATAACTTTAATAGAGATGCTTTTAGGAGTCCATCCCACGAAATAACACTTACGTTTATAGCAAATTTTTAACTAGCCTTGTGGGATTTTTTTTAATGGAAAAAGTCGTGTTTTCTTTTGCAAACATGTTTGAAATTGTGTAAGGTCTT
Source organism: Agriotes lineatus (assembly GCA_940337035.1). Taxonomy (NCBI): domain Eukaryota; kingdom Metazoa; phylum Arthropoda; class Insecta; order Coleoptera; family Elateridae; genus Agriotes; species Agriotes lineatus. Next base: position 93,094,853 of record OW679202.1, read on the forward strand.
TTGCTGTATAAGGACACTTTACTTCTACTAACGTATCATCTTCTAAAACGCCATCCGGGGATGCAAACAGAAAAGGAAGTTCATTACTAACAGACATACCGCAGGGGGTCACGGTTTTATTAATCTTGACTTCCAATTGGTGTATCGCCCTATGTTCGTTTTCCACTTCTTAACGTGTTGCAGCGTTTTCAAAAAAATCCTTGTAAAGAGTATTTTTTACAGTCCTTGCACACGAAGTTGTAGTCTTCATTTTACATATTCTTCCGAATGCGGATGCCCTCAATCTTTTCATTCATTCATGCTACCGGTCACTACGATGTTGTCCTACCGTTTCTTGCGAAAGTTTTTCTTTGTTTAGAGCAAGACCTATTAAAAATGCGTTTTTGTCTGTTGTAAAACTTCTTTGTTCGTGTCAGGTGTTATGTCACCTGAATTTGGACCATAATCTAAATCTTCATTTTGTGAAGATATTTTTCGGTAATTTTTAATTTGTTTTATACGGTTGCGAATTTTTGTTTCATTGGTATTTCTTCGAAATTCACAATACTCTGAAGTATATCTTCCTTTTATGGGGGTGACATGTTCTCGTACAACTTTATGAAAGTTTTGTGCTTGATTGTGCGCTATTATAGCGGCCTCACAACTCACAAAGAGTTTGACATGACCTCTTGAAAGAAAAGCATAGACGCATTCCACCTACACATTTTTCAACATGAGAATTATATAGTTCGGCGGCATCATTTTTAACAACATAAATAAGGCTACCAGCATGACGTGCTACACGTTGTACTACATCCATAAGGTCCTGGTGTATTCCAGCACCCATTTTCCTTTGGTTCTTTGCAGAAATGTCCACTTTCAGAACATTCTGAATGGTCACCTAAAATATGTTTTAATCCATTTAGAATATCGTTTTTAAGTTCTTTAACCTTTGTGATAAGTTATGCAATTTAAATTTCTTGTATTCAATTGCCTTTGTAATTGCATATCTAAATCACATTACATTTTTTGAAATTGCAGCCTTTAACTTTGTTAAAGTTCCTAGGTCTTAGATTCCATAGGTAACAGTTGGAGGAGCTGGTATATTTAGAGCATTAGAAACCTCTCGAAGTTGTGAGTACCCTGCTCCAATGTCTACTGTAGCAGACACTGCTGATAAATTCGCATTCATCTGATTGTCTTCCATTTTCTCTGTAGAAACAATATCAATTTTATTACAAACCTTACATTTAAATGTTAGTTTGGATATGTAGAGGTAGCGCTTTTCAAAAATTAAATATACAGCCAGCGTCGGACTGGCAAAATTTGGCCTACCGGGCAAAGGACGCATGTGGCCTCCACATGTAAAAATGAGACAAAGGGGGGGGGGGCACCGCCTCCTGGATAATGGGGTTCCGGGGGGGGGGGGAGACAAAGCCCTACAGCAAGCGATTTTTTTTTATTGTAGGGAGCTCGAATACCCAAAACGCACCCCTCTCACAGTAATGGCACAGTACAGTAGTAATGGCAGGTGAAAGTACAACCAAATCAATAACTACGATAAAGAAAACGGTGGGGGAATGTAAATAGTAATTTACGTTACAAGACCGGAATGTAGTGTTTTGCAAGTCGAGCCCTGGAAGCTTGGGGAGACCTGCAAAACACTTTCTGGTCGTGTATCGTACAATAATTTTTGACGACATCCGAGTCCATACTTTCAAACTTGCGAATTAGCAAACTAAAATAAAAATATGACGTTAGGTTTTACTGGCGATAGGATTGAAATGACTGGCGAGCCATTAGGCGAGCCTGTCATATCCTTGAGCCAGTAAAAATGGTTACCTGGCGTGTATTATTGAATGTTTTATTTGTTCCTCACTTGTAAATAACTAGAAATTCACCATTTATTCAAAATGTCAAACTGACAAGCAACTAAATTAATCAATATGACACATACTAAGGAAGACAACTCTGGCTTTGCACGCTATCATTTATCTATGAGCACGCTTGTAAAATATAACTGGCTAGCCAGTAAAAAATTTACTGGCTAGCCAGTTAAGAAACATTTTCAAGGTGAATACAGTGACTTGATAAATTAATGTTTACAAGTGAGGAACAAATAAAAGCTTTTACCGGTCCCTGATTCCCGTTTTCCGATCTTGACCGGCAAAACGTTACTTTCTGGCAAAAAAATTCTTCAGAATTTTCCGGTCGGTCGTAAAAAAAATGTATTCTAATAATTTAAAAATTTAAACATGAAACAAGGTAACAAAAAATGAAATAGGTATGAGGTAAGTAATTATTCTATTCTTATAAACTTTGAAATTCAAACAAATAACGAAAAAATATTCTTTTTTCTATAGCACATGTTAAAGTGTGCTTTTATCAACTGAAAACTAAAGGTCAAGTTTTACTTTAACAGCAAGGGTAGATAAAGTAGCACTTTAACATCAAGGATAGATAAAGTAATTTAATTTTCTACCTTTTGTTTAAATTAAATATGACAGCTTCGTATTATCGTAGCAAACCAATTTAGCTACTGACATTTTGAAATGTGATTGACTGTCCTTATTTTCTTTTGAAATTGTTAAAGTTCTTGCTATAGAAAAAAATATTGTATTATACACGACGATAAAGTTATTTCTATCCACTCTTGAATCATTAACGTCACGACTTCGTCTCGACGTTAAACGATTCACTCGTGGATAAAATTTAACTTTATCGTCTTGTATAATAAATTTCTATTATGATTTATAAGCTTTGAGTTTGGAACAATTATAACGAAAAAATATAGAAAATTATGATCACAAGGTTTGACCTTATTGAAACTTTTACGCTCTATTCCATTATAATAATTTTTTGCACTTCCGGGACTAAAGTTGATACTTTAGTCCCCGTAAACAGGGACTAAAGTAGATCATTTAATCCCTAGGGACTAAAGTAACTCATTTAATCCCTAGGGACTAAAGTAAAAATGATACCGTAACTATGGTAAATTTATGTACACACGAGGTTAGTAGGTTAGGTTTTGTTTGTCATCTGACACACACTGATGTAAAACTTAACCTGCAAATCTCGAATTTGACATATACTGACAATACACTTCAGTACTGCCAACTGATTCAGGCTATCCAGGACCTGCTGCAATTCAGTTTGTAATAAATTATAATTGCCAGTTTCCAAATTGACAGATTCCAAATTTTGGAAATGTTTGATGATAATGTTCCCAAAAGTGCAAAAAATAGCGTATATACCTCGGGACTAAAGTGCCTAAATCCCTTGAGTGGTTATTGCCCTCGGGCTTCGCCCTCGAGGCAACAAACTCCACTCGCGGGATTAAATGGTGCACTTTAGTCCCTCATGATATAATATACTATTACTTAACAATATGAATCACATCAATAATTTTGATTTTAAAGAGACATCATGATTTCGTCGAAATTCAAGCTTTGGAGTAAATCACACTTCACATTCAAAATTGAAAAACATTCTAACCTTTCTTGCACTTTAGAAAATACACGTTCACAGGCTACTTGGGTGCATGATAATGTCAGTAAGTATTTGTAGGCTAGTACAAATTGCTATACAGTGTGGACATAAAGTAACGGATAAGTTCATTAACTTTGTTAATATTAATTTTTATGAAAAAATCTTGAAGGGTATGGCGATTTTAATTATAGGATATACACTACAACCACCTTTATGTTGATACGTCATTTGTTTTAAATTTATGACTTCATCGACTTTTTTTTAAGGACAACGTGTATTTTTTATTATTGATTTTGGTAGTACTTTTTATGTTGTTTTCAATGATATAAAATTTTCAATATGTTACATCTGAAAAAATCGAGAAAAATGGTCTTAAAGTTTAAATATTAAAAACCTATGAAATGATCAAAATAAATCTAGTTACCTACGTTTGACGGAAAGTCATTGACGGCACAGTCGTTTTTATTGAAATTTAAAAGAGCAATTGAAAAATACAATAACAATTAATAAAAAATTTAATTATCTGTGTCTCACTTAATTGTACCATTTTTATTAATAAAATAGTTTGCTAAAGGTAAATTCTAATTTAGAAAATGCAAAGGACACTTATTTTGTTATGACATTTACCAATTGTTTAATTCTGACATGTAACTAATATTTTTTTGTTTTATCCACTGGTAACTAGATTTATTTTGCTCATTTTATTGGTTTTTAATATTTAATATTTAAGACCATTTTTTTCGATTTTTTTCAAATGGAACCTATTGAAAATGTTATATCATTGAAAACAACATAAAAAGTACTACCGAAATCAATAATATAAAATATAGGTTATTAAAAAAAAAATCGATGGCGTCATATCATGAAAAACAAATTACATAAGAAACTGAAAATAGTCCCTATGGTCAAAATCCCTACACCCCCTCGAGATTTTTTCATAAAAATGAATATCAACGAAGTTAATGAATTTATCCGTTACTTTATTTCCACACTGTATGTAATGACGTGCAAATTATATTGGTGTAAAAAATTTAAAGCAACAATTCATACAACCCGCACAAGCACCCTTTGTGATTTTCGTTATCATCACTATTAGTGTCGTGATCAGGGGTAGTGATTGGATCAGTCACAATCACCATAGGCTCGACATTTTGGCATCCGAACTGGATTGGCCTACCGGGGATTTGCCCGGTTGCCCGGTGGGCCAGTCCGACACTGTATACAGCATAGAAATAACGCTGGAAACCTTCATGTTTGAGTGATTTTAACATAGCTAACAAGTAATCTACATCGAATATTCGTTTGCCAGTTATAACGCTAGCAGAATCGGAATAATTACCTACAGCTTCTAAATCCGACAGTGAATCAGAAGATGATAATGGATTTTAATAATTGTCCTTTCTCGTATTTTCTTCAAGAAAAAGATGTTCTTTATATTGCTGTATGCACACATCAGGTCCAACGCGTTATTAATTTCCTTACTCTTTGTTTTTATTTGATTTTTCTAGAATATTTTTTCCATGGTTTCATAGTTTTCGTATTATATTAAATTATATTTACATATTTGAGCACAGTTCAATTAAATATGCATAACAAAAGTATCATATAGCAAAAAGGATTTTTATTATACAGGGTGAGTTAAGATAGCGGCACTTCCCTGTTAGTTAATTTAATATTGATATTAGAAAAATAATTTGTTAACAAAAGATGTTCAGAATTATATGCTCTATATTATTGTACAATTATTTTATTTCATGGCCTGCTAAGGTTGGAGCAGTGACATTCAACTTTTTTATTTTAAATGACACCCTGTATATTTTTTACATTTTTTTGGAAGAACTATCTTTTCTCTATACGGTGCTATAAAAATATTGTGGTGTTAGATGGGAAAATTACACCGTTAAACACGATTAAAGATGAAAAATGTCCAAATTTAGCACATTCATCTAGTAACCTTGTTTCGTGGCAGAACAGATGTGTTGTAACATTTTTTGTTATGGAGGCAAATGACAAAAATAACACCGTTAGGGTGGTAAAATACTAATGTATCGAAAGCAGCAAGTTTTTATTAATAAACAATTTATTCTATGAATACAAAAGAAAGTAGCGAAAGACATAACCAAAATGAAAACACCTAAAATCTATTCTAATTTGCTAAATTATCAAAATTACCCCCATTTTGGTCAATACAAGCTTGTAAACGCATAATATGATTGTGTCTAACACTGTTTAACATTTCAGCAGTAATAGTGGAAAACGCATTTCTAATTCTTATTTTCATGTCGCCGGGAGCAGTAGGTGCTCTACTGTACACAATATTTTTTACGTGACCCTACAGAAAAAATCTAGTGGCGTTAAATCAGGAGACTCTGGGGGCCAAGCTACAGGGCCGCCTCTGCCAATCCATTTTGCACCAAACTCGCGATTTAAAAAAAATCGAACCATTCTGCTGTAGTGGTGTGGCGCACCATCCTGTTGATAATAACTTCCCTGCCGTTTGTTTAAACGAATTTAAATCTAACTAGGAGCACAGGGCCGGCTCAAGAAAATTTAGGTAGAACAAACGAGGTCGAAATAACATAACAAGTTTAGGATTTTACCCTTAACGAAAGATAGCATATTTTCCACACAACATACTTATACAGGTTGGATAGTATTCTCAAAATTTCTACTTGCGAGAGAAGTTCAGTGTAAAGACCTTTACAGGTGTTTTCCATTCAAAAAGTTTAAGTGGCAGGACGGTGTAATATGATTTATCCTTGCACACCTGAACCTTGGGATTCTTTCACGATTATTTATCTTTGTTTTTGTGTGTATTTACTGGTACGCATTGCTTTCCATGTGTTTATTTGTGAAAGATTAAAGATATTATTATTGTTAAGTATTATAAATAAAGAAGGCATTCCAATTTTAAAAATTTATTGGTATCTGACAAATGCAGTTTACAGATAATAGGTAAAGAATACAGCAATTCATTTAAAACATATTCATATATTTATATACAGGCTGTTTCAGAAATAAATTCGAGGAAAAAGGATGGTGACGTTTTATTAAACAGTTCAATACTTCTAATTTCCCTAATTTATTCTTGAAATTTTGATGCTATTGGTTCCCTACGAGAATCACAAAAGGCTTAAAAAAGCTCCTACCTTTTTTGTGGAAAATTGAATGAAGAATGGCAAACAAACACATTCTTTTAAATACGGATCGTTAAAAAGGTTTTACCTAAAGAGCGATCTTTAAACTCTTGCTTCTCCGCCTCTGGAGTATTAAAATTTGGTAAAAGTAAGTATAGCAGTTGGCAAGTAGGTTAACTAATATGTACTCATCTTGAAATTTATATATCTATCCTGGGGTAAGATTTATAATAAAATATATATTGTTTGAACTGTATATATCACCCTATAGAACGCAAAGAAGAAAGTTTTGAGAGAAATTGTATTTAACTGTTTTATTATTTTTCGAGAATCTACCACTATTCCAATTTACGGTACTTGTTTCTGAAACACTCTGCACATTCAGTCAAAGGGAAAGGTGTATGGTGTGGCTCATGCAGCAGTGTGCAAACAAATTTGTGGACTAGGGCTAAGGTATAGATCTTTAACGTATAAGAAGGTATATGCATGAATGAAGTATCTTTACAACTGACATCAAACACACATTTTTCAGATTAATAAAATAGCAGAGTAGCATTCCAAAAATTATTAAATATGCATTTAGTTCCTTGTGTGAAAATGTGAGAATAATATTACATCCTTCACTAAAAAGAGTTACCGAAATATCAAAGGTTTCACATTTGAAACTTGAACTTTCAAAAAAATGTCGCAGGTATGTTCCATAAATACGTTAATTTATATAACTTTTCAATTTTAGTGATTAATTTTCACCACCTTCCTCCGGTTTATCCGCTTTCCCCTGTAATATATTTTGCCTGTAATTTTTCTACTACACTATCAGTAATGTAGAAATGGTTGAAAGTTTACTTACCTGTATCACTCGTCCATAACGTGAAGTTATTTCGAAGTAGTTGCATTTTAATGATACTGTCTTTATATGCATCCCCGTTTAAGGTGTCTAGTCCAACTATTGCATCATCGAAAGCCTAAAATATAATGCACACATGAGTATTACTGGGGAAAAGAGATCGCTCCATACGTAATTATTTTCTTTCCATTACAGTGTATTAATACAACAGGCAGAATTACATGTGGCATGAACATATGTTAATTTTATGTCATTACAAGAATTCGTTTAGCAAGATGGCAAGCTCTGGCTAGTGAATTTATAATTTTGTAGTAAAATAATAAAAAATTTAAGGCAACTCTGAGTCGTATAGGATATATAAACTACATTTTCGGCTTTGCTATTTCTAAGGCTTCTTGGTAGGGCTGTTGAGAATCTTCTACCTCAGCTACACAAGAAAACAAAAATAACTAGTACTGCGAAAGATAGTTTTTAAATTCTAAATTTTTACAGACGCTACCTACATGTAATTCTGCACGTGTGAATTAAAGTAAAAGACATTAACCTGTTTTGCTAACTGACAAGCCTCATCTGGAGAGTTTAAAATCTCATAATAGAACACTGAAAAATTGAGTGCGAGTCCCAATCTGATGGGATGTGCAGGTGGTATTTTGGCCTTTGAGATTTCAAATGCGGCTTGGTATGCCTTCTGTGAATGCTTCACCGCAACTGAAAGTTACATTATATATGAGGTATCACATATCATGTATTAAAACGAATAGAAACCAACTCACTACTCAACTTGAAAATACGTAAAAACTTGATACATACAATTTCTTATTTCTCCCGTATCGATTTCGGCTAAGTATCTGTAATAGTCTCCTTTCATCTTAAGGTAGAACACTTTCATTTCCTCATTGCGAGCTTTAGGAAGCAAGTATGTATCCAAAAGATTCTGAAATATATGAAAAACGTGTAACATACCTACAGAAACGCATATTATTTAACAAAAAACGCTATTATTTTCAGTACATACATGCTTCCATAAAAAAATTAGAATAACAAAAGTTATATGTGTAATCACTAGAGAACGGATTCTATGTACACTGCATATTCAATAATTTATTCATGTCTTAGGATATGATTGAAAATGTGGACGAATTGAAACTTTTACAATTAAGGCACACTAATTCAGTAATGCATATTTGGACTATTTAATAATTTCTTGCATATTTTAGCAGTTGCTTGCATATACTCAATTTTTTTTTTAAATATTATTTAGAATTGTTTTCAGATATTCGAAATGTAAAACATAAGGTGAAAGTGTTATTTCTTGATTGTCGAAGAAAACAAGTCAATATATAATTATATTCTTATAAAAAGTAACCATAATGTGTTTAATAAATTTGAATTACATACATACGACAAAAGAGAAGCTTTTGATTTCGACACTGAATACGGTGTTATTCAGTAATGAAGAAAACTACTGGTTATACTATCGTAAATAATATAAGACACATTTTGAATAGTTAATTTGTTGAGGATCTTCATGTAGCTTCCAATGTTATTAAAAAATTTGAAATGCTCCTTGCACAATCGTGGCCAAAAATCTGTTGTACAGAGATAGTTGTGAGTTTATTGGTGGCTGTGTTGTGTATGAACAAAGGCTCACACTGTATCATGAACTAGATAGACCTAGATATATACTTTTAAAATATTTGTATTTACAATACTTTTTTTAACTTTCTGAAATTTAATCATATTCACAAAGTACAAATGCTGTACAACACTTTAATGAACACGACTGTACATCTCTATACGTTAAAAGATCATCACTTATAATAATGCAGAACACTAAAAGCCGTGTTTACACAACTAAAAGTACCACGGTTGCATTCGTTTATTTCTATTTTCGGGTTTTTATAAACAAACTTCCCTTAACTTTTAATAGCGATATTATCACAGAAAACAATTATTTATTCTGCATATTTCTTGTGTTTTTTAAAACTATTGACTCAGCTTCGAAGGCAAGTCCACTTTGGTTAATTTTCATATCTGCTTATTGAACGCAACCAAGCAACGAAATCCAAGCCGTACGTTTAACATAGTGTAAAAACGACTCCAACGTTAACGCTACATCATCGCTACATAACCTATATTTCTGCAAATTTTTATGCTTGGCCTCTTCGCCCAGTAAAATGAAACAAGCTGGTAAATCATAGCGGAGAGCGGCAACGACGACAGCAGCAAATCAAAAAACTTCATGCAGAAAAAGCCATCCATGAATGCAAGTGGGCAAAAGAAGTAACTCGTACTTTGAATAAACAAAAACGCAAGTAGTGTGCATTGAGCATTGTTCTTTCATATTTCTGACTCAAGTTTAACCTACAGTTAGTAATGAAGAAGTTAAGAAATTCCTAGAAGATAATCGAATCACGGTGCGCTCCTGCAAATTCCTTAAACCCAACAGGTAAATCATGCTGTTATGGCAACTTATGACCGATGTCACAAAATAGTTAACAAACATGCTTTCAATCTTGCTCTACGTAAGAATGATACTATCTAAAAATGTTGTATTTTAGGTTCCGAGTTAGATATGAGCATGTCCATCGAAGAATGCCGCAAACTCGAAAATGATACTAATAAGCAAGCAAATTCTGCTGCGTGGTACCAATACAGAGCTGGTCGAATTACGGCTTCAAAATTTAAAGGCGTTCACAGAACAAAACTGGAAAAACCATCCCTGTCCTTGATACGTTCAGTATGTTATCCCTTAGCAACTCGCTTTAAGACGACGGCTACAGTTTATGGTTGTGAACATGAAAAGAAAACCCTACAAGCTTACACTAATAAGATGGAGAAAACAAAAACTAGAAGTCGCCTATTGCACGAAACGTGAAACTCTTTATTGGGCGAGACTTGTAATTTTATAATCGTTAGCACGTAACACTTGAAAACGCGCATGCATTCAGTCTGGCAACCCTGCATATTCTGACCCGAGTGGTGCCGATCGGTTTGTTTACATCTGGGTGACCTAACCAAAGGTAAAACTAAGTATTTTCACAAAAGCGATAAAAGAACATTAAACATAGCTGCAATACTTTTTGCCCTTGAATTTGCCACCAAAAAAACAGAATCAGTGACGGATGTCCTCGCATATTGGACAGGTCCGAAGTCAAAGAAGCACTTTTGTAAGAACATTGAAGATGCTGACTTTCCCACAAAACACAACAAAACCGACTGTAAAAATAGGTCCTCAAAGCCAAGTCGACCCATTGCAAATTTGACCAGGGCTGAAGTTCTGCAGTTTCTACAGGGCTATAAATCTGAAGGGGGCATTTCAGTTCTGAACTGTTTTTATTTTGAGGTATCACAGCTTCCAATTTTCAGGCCGTCTGTAGTACCTACACGGATCGAAAAGCCCTCTGTCTCCCTTTTGAAAAGGCTGTGTTATCCTCACTTGTATAAACGTACTTTCAAAGCTGGTGAGTCATTTATAAACTCTATGTAACTGTTAAATTTTGTAGGAATATATGGATGTAACCACGAAAAAATTGCTCTTGGTGGTTTTGAGAAACATCATAAGACACTTCACCCCAACTCATTTGCTGCAATGCCAGATAGCATTTTAAATTGTAATATATGCGGAAACGGATGTGTTGAGGTGAAGTGCCCATACTGTGCTAAAGATAAGTCAGTTAGTGAAGCACAAAAACGGAGCTAAAATTGGACAAAAGGCATCCATATTTTTTTCAAATTCAAATGCAGATGGCTTTGACCAGGACAACGTTTTGCGTTTTTGTCTTGTCTAGCAGAAAAGATTTCTTTGTAGAAAGAGTCAATTTTGACATTGATTTTTGGAATGAAAAAGTGCTATTGCATTGCAATTTCCCAGAAAAGTTGTTTTTCCTGAGCTCTATGCCAAGTATTTCACTGAGCCAAAAGAAAAACAACAAATTGAAATGCCATCTATGACCACTGGTTTGGATTCAAGTTATAGTGACATCGCCATGGATATGCCATCTACGAGTGCTGGTCCAAGTTCAGATGACATCCCCATGGACATGCGAGCTATAGGTGTTGGTTCAATTTCCAGTGACATCGTAATAGGCACTAATGATGAAGAGGTTTGTATTTTTGTGAATTATGTTACAATGTTATGTACCTATTTTGATTATGGATGGTGTCACTGTACGAAACCAGACGACGGCGAACAAATGGTAAAATGTTCTGACAGAAAATGTAGAATAAAATGTTACCATTCAGCATGCCTACAATTAAAAAAAATCCTAAAGGAAAGTGGTTATGTGAACTCTGTAAATATAAATAGAATTATTTTGTTATTCTGTGATAGAATTTGTAAATATGTTGATTGTTTATTTAGCTTAAATGGCTTTTTCATACTTAATTTAGACATTAGTTATTCTGTTATTTTGTACTGATAGAATATGTAAATATTTTGATTGTTTATGTACCTTAAATAGCTTCAAAATATCCTTTATACTTTATGCATTAAACTTATTTTTCTTACTTAATTTAGACATTAATTATTCTTTTATGTTGTGTAGACAGCATGTGTAATTTTATTGATTGTTAATGTAGCTTACATAGTTTCGAAATATCCTTATGTTTCTTATCGTATAGGTACTATTTAATAACTTTTGCTATGTGATATTGTAATTTTGCTTTTTATTAATTGGCCACATGCAGAAAAAGTTAATCAAATAATTTTACATTATATAATAAATGGTGGTGGATAGTATTAACGTTAGATCCTTAAGTAAGTAAGTATCGTTTATTGTCAACAGATCAACTACAAGAGTGACATGGACATTGTCAGATAAAAATAATACCTAATGTAGTACAATATTGTTGTAGTCATAAAAACACTTTTTAATTAAAATGGATTTAAGTTAAATTTATCGATTTTATATGATTTAATATATATCGGTAGCGAATTGTAGATTTTAATACAATTATAAATGGGGGACTTTTTAAATTCAGCAGTCCGACGCCTAGGTATGGCTAACGGGTTACCATGTCTGGTGGGATATTGATGAGTATTGTTACTCGTTGAAAAATAATGCATATGTTGCTACACAAATACTGCTAATTTGAAAATCATTATAGATGGAAATGTTAGTAAGTTGTTCTCCAAAAAGCAGAGCTTGCACGACTGACGAGGTTTAATGTTAAAAATCAGGCGAATTAGACCCTTTTGGAGAACAAATACTCGCTTCCATTCGGTAGCCATACCCCATAACAAAACATTATAAGTCACGTGGCTGAAAGCCAAGGCATAATATACCTGTATTAAGTCAGACGTGTCAAGTACCGGCTTTTAATTTTAAAATAGCGTAGTAAGCACAATTCAGTTTTTTACATACTACAAGCGCACAATTGGGAATTATATGGAATGCCCTTGATATTCTGCAAGGCTACTTGATTTTTCCACTCTCATCTCAAAACAATCGATTATTACTGAAATCTTGTTGCCAAATGCTACCTTGAAGCATTCTGGCATTGATTTAATCAGCTGATCTCGTTCAGGCCAAATAATAACATTTTTCATCCGATGATACATAATATTCAATGTGGTATAAAATATTCTGGAAATTGTTTGTACGCTGATGTTAAACATGTATGCCAATAAACTAAAATCTAAATTTAATCTAAGTTTTATCACTGTTATCAAAAACGTGCCTCTAAGCATGTTTTACGTACTGAATTAGGAATAAATATATATAATTAAATGTGAAATGTTGTATCGGACTTTTTCCACTGTCTCGGGTGTTTACCACACAACGTTTCAGGAGTTTTTGGTCTGCTCTCGTCCTCAGGAGAATGAACTCCTGGTTAGTCCTGAGAAGGACTGATTTTTGTACGTCTTTTTCACGTACACTCGTACCTACCCCGGGGTTTGATACCGGGGCCACTGATCGCTTGTGATTACGAGTCTGACACTCGTACCACTAGGCCACTAGCGCGGCCATTTATTTTAGTTATAAACTTATATATATGTTACCGCTATATGCGCAGTAGTTTTCCTCTTTAGCTACAATTGATGCGTTATCCCATTGTATGTGGTGGTCTTTGTTCCAGACGTGTTCTGCGATCTTGGATTTGATGGTTTCGCCCTTTCTAATATCTTTGCGGTGTTCCGAGAATCTCACTCGTAGGGGTCGTTGTGTTTCCACTATGTATTGTCTTCCAAACTCGCACGGTACGCTGTAGATACAGTTCTTTGAACTCTGATCTTCGTTCTGAGGCTTGGTATGCGTCATCATGCCTCTCAGAGTTGTTGTGGACTTGAAGGCAGTTCTTATGTTGAATCTGTTTCCGATTCTTCTCAGTTAACTACCCCCTACGAGTGAGATTATCGGAACACCGCAAAGATATTAGAAAGGGCGAAACCATCAAATCCAAGATCGCAGAACACGTCTGGAACGAAGACCACCACATACAATGGGATAACGCATCAATTGTCGCTAAAGAGGAAAACAGGTTCCGTAGGAAGCTGAAAGAAGCTACATACATAGCGCTGGCAGAAGAACCAATTAGCCAGGCTAGCGCAGAAATAAAGCCCATTTGGATGCCACTACTGCGCAGAGAATTGCAAAAATAGTCTACTGCGCATATAGCGGTAACATATACAGTGTGTCCCAGGATTGACGTTACAAAAGGTGAGTTGTACTAAAAATTTTTGAATTTTATTTTAAGGTTTTGGGATTCGGTCCTGCTTGGTTTGAAAAGAATTTTAAGAATATTTTTCTTTTTCGAGAAACAAGTAGGCCTTGACAGGGAAGCGAAAACTATTTTATTTTCGGCTAAACTACCCTTTTTGTTTATGATACGGCAAAATTCTGTTAAAAAAAGTTGTTCATAATGATAAATTATGGCTCTATACAAAATTTCAAAAATATTTGTCGAATTAGGAAAAACCGTTATTTTTTAAATTATTTTATTTTATTTTCGGGTAAACTACCCTTTTTGTTCATGATACGGCAAAATGATATGAAGAAAAGTTGTTCAGAATGAGAAATTAAGGCCCTATACAAAATTTCAGAAACATCTGTCGACTTAGATTTAACCGTCATTTTTAATAAATGCAATTTGTTTAATCTAAAAAATAACATTTTAATCTAAGTCGACAAATCCTTCTGAAATGTTTGTATAGGTTCATAGTTTCTCATTCTAAACAACTTTTATTCATAAAATTTTACCGTATCCTGAACAAAAAGGGTAGTTTACCTGAAAATAACATACAATTATCTAAAAAATAACGGTTTTTTATAAGATGACAGATCTTTCTGAAATTTTGGATAGGGCCATAATTTATCATTATAAACAATTTTTCTTAATAAAATTTTGCCGTATCATGAACAAAAAGGGTAGTTTACCTGAAAATGAAATAGTTTTCGATTTCCTGTCAAGGCCTACTTGTTTTTCAAAAACTGAAAATATGCTTAAAATTCTTTTCAAACCAAGCAGGACCGAACCCCAAAACCTTAAAATAAAATTCAAACATTTTTAGACCATCTCACCTCTTGTAACATCAATCCTGGGACACACTGTATATAAGTTTATAACTAAAATATATGGCCGCGCTGGTGGCCTAGTGGTAAGAGTGTCAGACTCGTAATCACAAGCGATCAGTGGTCCCGGGTTCAAACCCTGGGGTAGGTACGAGTGTACGTGAAAAAGACGTACAAAAATCAGTCCTTCTCAGGACTAACCAGGAGTTCATTCACCTGAGGACGGGAGTAGACCAAAAACTCCCGAAACGTCGTGTGGTAAACACCCGAGACAGTGGAAAAAGTCCGATACAACATCTCATAATAGACCACTGTCAAAAATGACATCATTCAGAGAACATTAAATGTGAACTCTATATATTGTATGTATTTGGTGTAGCATTTGCCATATAGTAGACGTGTGTAAAAGAATTTTTTTTTGTAATGTCACAAATAAAGTATATCCATCTAACACGCAAAACTTTAAATGCGCGCAGGCTACAGCGTCATTCTTCCATGCTCACGTAAAACTTTTACATTGGCTGGAAAATTCTCACTTTTCTTAACTTGTAGAACAATCTACTATTAATTCACTAGCGATTTAAGAAGAAAATTAACTCGCTAGCATATAAACATTATAAACAGTTACGTATGGAAGCTATTATAGAGATAATAATAATAATGCCAGTTTAAAATGACAAAGAAATAATAATTAATTGAGTTATTTAACAATAACAGTAACGGCGTAACTGGAGACTTGAGTTACCACATTTATATTTTTATGACGCTCAACGCCTCAACAGCTTAAACCTGAAAAGAAACACAGATTGCAGGCAGCTGAAAATTATTTCGGTGGCGCAAATAATTCTCACATATAATCTCATAAGAGCATTAATTCTTTCCGCAATTTTTATTACTGCGTCGTATAAATTAGGACGCCTTCCAGAGGCGAGCGTTTTCTTTCCAGAGACTTTCCATTTGAAAATATATTTTTTTGAACTTTTTCTTACTGTCAATCTCTAGCGTGCTTTTAAAACTTTCTTTAGTGCAACCAAAGTTATTAAATTCGTTGTACATTTTAAATGCGGCATATGCCGCGGGTTTCAGCTAGTTTTCAATATTTAAGTAAATGTTTTCAAACAGAAGACATAGTAAGTTTCTATTCGAAAATTTTCAAAACCATTCACTTGTAAGATGTTTTTATGACAATGTTTAATTTACGAATTTTGTTTGTATTGCCTATGTTTTTTATTGAAAATATTGCTTAATTCTGATGTAAATCATTCTAAGAATTATTAGAATGAGTAATGTAAAACGATAAATAGTAAAGTTCGATCACTTCATTCTATGTAGAGACATGGCCTGAGACAAGTCGAGTCTAGGTCGCCAACGTATCTCTTTCCGAAACCCAGTCAATCTGGCAACCATTAACGGCGTACTGGGTGATGTGGTTAGCATCACATCTTCGACGACTGCCTTACTTTCCCTACTTCCACAACTGTGGTTTCGGTACCCAATTTTTAAAGCGACTGGGTGAGTCGCCCCCAAGTTGCCAAATGTGGGGATTGAACCCCGTACTATGGCATCCCAGCCTGAGCTTCCTAACCGCTCAGACTTGCTGACGACAAAATACGTATCCTTAATGTTTTTAATGTTATTATAGGCCTATGATTAATTGACCATTAATTAAAAAGTTTTAAATTCTGTATAAAGTAAATGAGATGACATGTGTACATGCATATTTCTAACATTTTCTGCATGTTTTTGTACATATTTTAAAAATAATATGGTGCATATACAGATTGGTGGTAGATAAAGTGAACATCAGCAGTCAAATGAGTTAGAATATAGTTAATGGGCTTTGTATGCGTTAGACAAAAATATACATATATGGTATAAAATCTAGTATCCTAGGATTCAGTGTTTTCTTAAAACTAAACACCTTAATTCTGCGGATGCTAGACCTTAATCACATATCAGTCTACTTCTGTTAACGTATAGAAAGCCCATAAACTCTATTTTAGTCCATTTGATTACCTATGTTAAAATTTTCCGCCACCAGTCTGTATATGCGCATATTTTGGTAATAATGGGCTGCATATATTCCGTTCTCTAGTAATCGCCATTATAAGGTAAGACTTGAAAAAAGAAAACTATAAATTCAGCAAAAACTTACAAGCACATCGTAGCAGATATCTCTCAGTTCCTTTTCGACTTTCTCCCTGTATTCTTTGGCCATCTGTTTCTTAAGTTCTGATGTCTCAGACTTTTGTTCAATAAATGAGATGACTCTCCACGATAACCTTCTAGCATCGACGATGTTTTTGTATGCCGCCGCTAGAAGGTTCCCCTCCTCATCACTTATTTCGAGTCCAGTCTCTGTAACCGATTTCATAGCAGAAGCCATATCTTCATAACGTTCAGCTTGTTCAGCAAATTTTGCCAGTTGGACCAATTCTTCCTTGTCTACTTGAGACATTGTGATTGAAGTCTAAAACGTATCTTAAAACAAAGGAGCAATATCTTAACTACAGATCAAAATCCATATTCGCATTTATACTATGATTGAAGCGAACCAACATTTACGGTGCCAGTTGAAGGCAGTTAAATAATTTGTTGTCTGGGTACTCACAAAATGGCACATGTAATTACGTGAAAAGTAAGATAGCTTGTTTTAGGAAACCTCAATAAAGATCAATATGAACCTAGCTTTATAATATAACTGTGACTCGGATGATGCAAGCTGCCATTTCTCGCAAAACGTTAGTCTATATGGTGCACAAACATGAAAAAAGCCAAACATGCCTAAGTATTCTTGCTCACAAGGTTATAACACGGACCAAATCATGGGTGGTTCGTAAGAGTTCACGAGCCACGAAATAGCATAACTATTACACACACTCGTGCTTGAGTTCACTAGGTGTCAGGCGCATTAAGCCAAAAAATTTTTGTTGTTTATCTAACACGATGACGCTGTCTAAGCCGAAATTTAATTCTAATATTGAAAATTCGAGTAACCGCGAAAGCCTCAAACATAAAACACATTGAGTTTGATCCAGATGGCAGAAATATTGTATTCATCTGGACGAAGGTATGTTTAATTCAAACCAATATTGCACTAAGCGTGTGAAACAAGCAAGTGAAATCGAAGGAAGTCCAACGGCAAAACACTTCCAATTAATTTTTTTTAGAAATTAGTTGATTTTGAAAGCACAAAAGTAACAAATAATCATTAGGTAGAAATAGATCCTGAAGAAAACCCACAGTCTGATATACATTACAAACAAACTGCACTAACAAAAAGTAGCCTACTAGAAGAGCTCTAAATTAGCATGTGAATGGCCGAGCAAGCAACGTGCTTAGAGCGTCAGCCGACCGGACCGGGTATGATCCCCGGCGACGACATCGGGATTTTAAAGATCGTACGTTCCAGGCTACAACGCTCACACCTGTGGTAGTCATTAATCCCTAATAAGAACACTCTTTCTCACTTACGACGGGCAAGGCTAGCCACCTACATGGATTACGAGTAAAGAAGACTAATGCAACCACTTTGTGGTTGAAAGCAGGCCGCTAGCCTGTAATAAGGAGAAGCTCTAGATTAGAATATACTGAAAATCAGTTAACTAATGTAGCCAGCATACGGATACTGCTGTCCTCTAAAATCTAAAAGTGAAAGTATGAACGTACGTACTCTGGTGGATCAAGACTCTTTCCCAAAAGCAAAGACGCGAAAACTTCTTAACACTGCCAACGGGAGTGGCAACTTGGGAGAGTATAAGCAATCCCTAACAGATTATAATAATAAGTTGAGGAAAGCAAAGACGTGCGCCTGAAGAAATTTCTGCCTTGAACTGCTTGAAATGCCAGCTGCAGCAGCACTTCACAAAGCCATCTCAAAATGCCACTTAAACTAAAGTGGCTCTTTGACTAAAACAAATGGAGAATACACAAATACCAAAACGGAAACGACCTTTTCCGCGCTGCTGCAAGAAGGGATAGGAATGCTAACACATATTTTGTACTAGGATACATAGCAAAAAGCTGGATAGAAGTAAAATTATTTTCATTTCGAAGGCAGGAAGGCGTTCTAGCGAATAGTGTAAATCCTATATACCCATTAGTCGAATCTTTTTTCTTACCAAAACGATGGAAAAAATAGTGGACAACCACATAAAGTATGGTGCTTTAGCATCTCACACCTTTCACCATAAACAATTTGTTTACGAACTGGGAACGTCTACAGTTGATGCCTTGCGCTGCCTCACAAGCAATGTTGAAAAGTCCATTGAGGATAAAGAGATTTTTCTTTGTATATTTGTGGACAGCTTAGTGTTAATGCAAACAAAGCGGTGATTGTACCGTTTACAAGAAAGAGAAACATCAACAACTTAGGAAGTCCCACTTTGAATAAGGTAAATATTGGATTGCCTAAAGAAGTTAATTATTTAGGAGTAATGTTAGACCACAAACTTAATTGGAACGAAAACTTAAACTGTACCATAGAAAATGCAAGACCAGCGTTATGGTACCTATTCACAACGCCTTCCAGGAAATACTTTGGGTGTAAAACTACATCTTACATATTGGTTATATGCATCCATAATAAGACCCGTAATTACATTCTATGTTGTTCTCCACCCTTTTGATTTATACTTTTTTTTGTTATTATATTTGTAATTAAATAAATAAATAGGGACCGGAAGTATGGTTTTAATTTGATTTTTCTCCTCTTGAGATTATTAAAAATTATTATTCAATTATGTTTTACTGTAATTATAAAGGTATGTTGCCTTCTACATTTTATTTATTGGCAACTTATTAAACTTTTGTCCCGGCTAGCTATTGAGATTCCAGTATCTGCAGGGTTAGGTTGTTACACAGTATAAATTTTACCATTGTATAGCAAATGCTTGATTTTAATGGATGACAGACAACCTCAAATATTTGACTGTGAAAAAAGCTGTTTCAAAACACAGAAATCCAGCGTATTTTGACCACAAATAAACCAACAATTAATCAGTTCACCTCAGGTAAATAATAACAATGCATTTTAAATAATCACGTTGTTTGGCCAACCTGGAATTTGTTTTATTTTCAAGTGAAAAAGGACGCCAAACTGCTTTTGTTTCTTGCTTGCTGGCCAAATGCACTTCCGGTTTCCGCAAAAGGATGAAGCCAAGCTCGTAAATTTCTTCCTGGAACGCTTTTAGCGGTTGCTGCCTGTCTCTGGACCATGAAACAAAGCCTTCCCCAAGTTCTGTATCTTGCTGTCTACTTCTCGTAGCTCCCAGCCTTGTTGGATCGGGCTCGAAAGTTGACCTTGCACTGGCCCACGGTTGAAAGAGACACCAAGCTTATACCTGCCTCTTGATGCTGCTTTCTTATAAACCTCAAACAAGGGCTCCTCTAGACGATGCACTCTGCTTTCCGCTACCGCAGCTCCAAAACTTGCCAAAACTTAGCTTCGAAGACAATCACAAATAGGTAAAGTTCCAGGTTCAATTTTCTTTGGGACTGCACAAGTGAACACTACCAAATTAATCGCAACTGCCTTGGCACAATGGTGAATAAATAAAACTCCACAACTGTCACAAATAATATACTTTTATCAACGAAATTAATTAAAAACGGGGAACCAAAACTGCACACAAGCTTTCGGCTTGGCTTCCCCAATAAATCGCAACAATTGACACCCTAGGTCACCATAGAAACGGGTTATACAATTATTTTAGTAAGTTTTTACAATCTTTGATCCTTAACTTCGAAATGTTTTCTTAAATGTCATTCAGGAACACTCTACCCGCATTTTGGTTGCATTTTTGCACTTTTAGTTAAAGAAACATTGATTCACAAGCTATTAGCACTTTCTTGCAGTATTCTTTAATTCTCAGGCTGATTTTCAAATGCTTTTTCCATCATTGTTCCTTCTTACACTGCTTAATAACCCTTTATCTGCGTTATCGATTGTTGGCATTATGATATGAATACAAAACTGCAAAAACTCCTGTAACGCTTCGAAATACCTTTCTACTTAAACGAATTCATTATCGTGTCTTGACGTTACACAATTAATCTGTCAGTCATCACAAATTAGATACATTTGCCATACCTCTGTTAATTAAATTACAGTTATTGCTAATTATGTCTTATGTAATTATCCATGTTTACTAGTGACTTATATTGTTGCAATAAATACAATACCAACTCTGGCCTATTTTAATCTTTTATTAGCATTTGTACCTTATTAATGCAACCAGAATTGCTGTAAGCATCATACTATTACAATATAGAGTCGTCATATGGTCTCAAAACCAAAATCAAAACAGTGTAGGAAAAGTTGAACAAGCTATAGAAACGCTTTTTAATCTAGCTTAGCTTACTAAAAAGAAATCAGGTAAGATATAGCATCTATACAATGCAAACAGGAAAATAAAAAAAGCCAAACTATCTTGGCGGTCATAAAATGTCTATTTTTGATTTAACTCAAGAACAATAGTTAAACTAAAGATAATATTTTGCACATAGCTCAGGTTTTTACCCTTGAAGAAAATAGGCATATTTTGAACCCAGCAGATACAGAAGGAACATCATAAAAGGGACAAAAATGTGTTGATATCGAAGTGAGTCACTCTGGCGAGGAAAGTTTCCCGTAAAGCCTTTTAGAGATTTTATTATTTAATAAGTTATCAAATCGTGACTCCATGTATTCCACCAGCACAGTTTTAAAATGTGTGGTATGAAGGCATTTTTAAGATTGTCTCTTTGAAGCCGACAAAATAATTGTTTATTGTAAGTGCGCATATGCTTCTACATGGTACGCTCTAAGCGAAATAACTGTTAACAGTAAATTGGCGGCACTGTATTTCGTTGTCTAACTATGGTTGATATAAAGGGTGCTATTTATAAGGTTGAGCGGTTTTTGTCGTATGCTATAATATCATGGAATCTCTAATAGATATAAGTGATATGTCATTTTGTATCTCTGTTCTTCTTCTTCCTCTTATATTAGGCCAGTGGCCTGTTTAGCACCACAGAGTTATAGCTATATGAGCCCTATTTAGTTGTAAGTCGTGGAGGTGGCTAGCCTTGTCCGTCGAACTTGAGGAAGAGTTCCTTTGTTAAGGATTAACGACTACCACAGGTGTTAACGTGGTAGTGAGGAGCGTACGAATTTTAAAATCCTTCTAGAGTCGCTGGGAATCGGACCTGGATCAACCACCTGAGAGTCGAGCATTTTCCGCCGGGCCATCCGCTCACCTTCTTTCTGCTTTGTATAAGGTTACCTCAAGCCAAAGGTGTTTAGAAACTGTGCTAATAATATGAATGAATTAAAATACAATATTGGAAAAGATGTTACTGATATTCTTGAAGAAATGAGCCAACGCGCAATCCATAATTTAAAAATGACACATGCCTAGAAGAAACCCCAAGAACCGGAAAACGGAAAATGTTTGTGTTTTGTCATCACCAAAGTAACAGGTATACCTCGCAAGTGTGTAATAAATAAAAGAGAAATTGCTATTCTGAACACGTGAAGAATATGTGCACAGGCTATTTTACAGTGCAAAATCTTCTGTGAAAGTTAACGAAGGCATAGAAAAACGTATATACTAAACCATTCGGTTCTAAAGTCAAAGCAAAGCATCCTGCGAGATTTCGCGCGAGCATAAGACGCTGAAAAGAAGCACGAGCATTTAAGGGTCACTACACTTCGCACCACCAAAATCTACCTTTAAAAATAGAGCAACATCTTACCATTCTTCAGCTTTTGTAATTGTGTCAGCCTAGCAGTTTAGAGAATCTACCTTAGCTTAGAACCAAAATCAATGTATAATTTTCAGATATCAAATCTAGCATTAGAGTAAGGTTGCCTACGTGCACTTAAGTACCGTGAGAAAGTACTTCACAGAGATTGTTCTAATCACAATTACTTGGAATATGAATGTTGTCTAAAATGTTTATTTTTTCATCTCAAACAATTCACCACTTCTCTACCCGGTAAATAGAAACCGTCGCAGTTTTCAATTTATCGTCGTTGAATGCGAGCTATCAAGTGCAGCACAATGCTTGTTTATTCTAAAAAGCTCGAGTGATTGCTTACTCATTTTTATCAATTCGTTATAACTTTATACGGATTAATTTATAAACAAGCTGTGATTCATCGGATAAACGCCCATAGAATTAGATCTGCATTAAGCTGTTTACAATAACTCTAGCTGTGATAATTTTTTAGTATGGCTGTCGAGTGTCAGATGCGGTTCACAATGCCTAAGAAATAAAATTTACAAAGTGCGGAGCCACAAATTGAACGGGTTAGTAATATACGATTGTCGTTCGATTACGATACCTACGCCCAAAACATTTCTTATTTATCCAGACTTACTTGTTTTGTTGAAATTGATCTGTCGGGTTTTGATAATTCGCAATTATCATTTTGTTAAACTTGTTTGAAGTAGATAAAAGACTTAATTCATTAAAAAATTAATAGAAATCCTTGCTGAAATATTCTGAAGCGAAAAGCATCTGGGAAGCTGCAATCTCCCAAAGTTAGGCGCTTTTGAGAAATGTGCGTCGACCAACAACTAGAACTTTTATATTTTTCCAATTCCCGACCGTGAACGAGGATCATTGGTTTGTAAGCTTCTGATTTTGTGACGACTAAATTCAAACCGAAGAAGTTGCGGTTTTAAAACGGGGCCCTATTTTTGAACGGGTTCTTTAGTTTTGATCATTGGAGGCTTTTCTGGCAACACAGACCGCGAACAAGTCTACTTTTCTAATTCTAATATATATTGGAATACTCCTGGATACGCACCTTTTGCGCTAGATGACGATGTCTTCTCGACGCACTCGACTATAAAAGTAGAAGAAAGACGAGGTTTACATGGCGCTGCTTTACACCGATTTTACAATCAGGTGTTTATGTTGTTGCAAAGGTACACCAAGAATAGAATTATGCACTGTTCAGAATATGCGCTGTTGTTTTTCGTTTCTACATTGCTCTACGGTTTTTTCAATTAATTATAATGGCTCAGGATTAATATCTACCATTTATTTTCGCTCGCAAACAGGGCATTTAAAAATTTACAATTTGCGCAGCTAAAATCACTCAGTGAATTGCAGCTAGGAAAAATGTGTGCCTTACAATTTTTATATGAAAATGATTTTGCAGCTTCGGTATGCCAAGGACAACACTGCTAAACATCGTTAGCCGTTGCATCATCGCATATAAAAAACTTCAACTTTTTGGTGAATTGCAGATTACCTGACTGAGTGAAACCATTTCTTGGGTGGTGCATCCAAAAGATCACATTTATATGTATAGTCACATTCTAAATTACTGTCTCTTTTAATCGCCACAGCCGAGTCGACTTTCAGCAGTTCGGGAAAAAAATCTGTTAGTGGGCACAGTTGGTACCAGGGTAAATGTCAAATGTCTACACTTCCAACTACCCTTTAAAGCGACATCATTCATGATCGCGATCGTACAAGTTTAAAAATAATAATGTCCCGACTAACTGTAAACGTTAAATATCCAGAACCCTGTATAGCATAGCTAAAATACGACATGAATTTTGAGATATCGCATATTTCTTGATATAAACAATTGACATTTATCTGACTATCCCACATTATTTTTGACCACGGTTACCAGTATACCGTAGAAAATGTAGGTACGCGGACGTTTGAGGAGAACAAAATATTGTGAACGTCATGGTGAACAACAAATGATTGATTGATTCCTGTACTTTATTAGAATTTTCACTAACCGATTCGGAAATGCAATAACACGTCACCAAGAGTAAGAAAAGGTGCCGCTGTGAAACAAATCATTTTCTTTGATTTGAAGTAAACTGGTAATTACAATGGACCGTCTCGTTGCCGAATGCTGTGTTCTAAAACCGTTCAAATTGTGAATTACACCATTCATTTATTTAGAGTCTAGAATATACAATGTAGCTATGCTTAAGAAAGGGCAATCACCTTTGCATGCACCTGGCCAATTACATGTGTAAACGAATATTTCTATCCATTAACTGTATTCCCTTTAAAACGTGGATTTCCTAATAATAGAAATTCTAAATCACACGCATTAAAAGCAAGCATATTTACTGTAAGCCTCCCATGTCCACAGAATGTATCAAAACCTACAATGTCCCACAAACTTGAAGTCAGCAAAAGACATAGATAACGCCGTAACCAAATTAACAACTGCAATTGTAGATAGCGTACAGCAAGCGATAATACAAACTAAATAAACTCAACACCCTAGGAATTTTAATACGCCAAACTACATAATTGACCTCATAAAAATGAAGAGTAGAGTACGTCGGGAATGGCAGAGAACAAGATCAGTAGAACTCAAGAGATCCTTAAATAACCTAATTCATCGAATTAAAAATGAACTGGATGCATTCAGGATAACTACATATCAAAAATACATCGAAGAACTAGAACCAGGGGACCCTAACATGTGGAGGGCGACAAGGAGAATCTCAAAAACAAAGGAGGAGATACCAACTTTAACCTCAGAAACAAGCAACTATAGCACGGATGCTGAAAAAGCCACAGCATTTGCTGAACATCTTGAACTCGTCTTTACACCTGAAATTACTTGTGGCCCCACCCATAGAACGAACATAACAAACCACATAGAAAGGAACTGACCATGTATCACACAGCCTATTAAGCCCACATCACCCGCTGAACTAAAATCCATAATCAAGAAACTCCCCAAACGAAAGTCGCCGGGACACGACTTAATAACAAACGCAGTGATTGCACAACTAACCATGAAGACTCTGGCATATCTCTCCACAACCTTTAATGCATGCCTTAGAATAGGATACTTTCCTAAAACTTGGAAGCATGCCCACATTCTTATGTTTCCAAAACCACACAAAAATAAAAAGATTGGAAGCTACAGACCTATCAGTCTACTAACAACAATGTCAAAACTATTGGAAAAGGTCATCTATTCTCGATTAAATACCGAAGTGATCTCCCATAACGTCCTTCCACCGCACCAGTTCGGTTTCCGAAAAACGTACTCCACTAACCATCAGCTGCAACGAATCACTGAAGTCATAGAAACTGGCTACGAAAACAAATGCTACACAACAGCACTATTCCTCGACGTAGCACAGGCCTTCGACAAAGTCTGGATTGAAGGCCTGAAGAGCAAAATACTCAGGCTAAACATATCGACTTACCTCAAAGCAATAGTCTTCTCCTTCCTTGAAGGCAGAACGTTTGCTGTAAAAATTAATCTTACCCTTTCTGAACCAAAAAACATACGTGCAGGAGTTCCACAAGGTAGTATATTGGGTCCGCTACTATTTAATATATACACCTCAGACATACCGACAATTAACGCCACCATAGCAACTTTTGCCGACGACACCGTCATTATAACACAAAACACTGATCACCTACATACAAGCCATCTCCAAACTACAACGAGCAACTGATCAAATCTGCTCCTGGTTCAACAAGTAGAACATACGAGTCAACTCAGCGAAATGCCAAACTAAAGTGTTTACCTTAAAACGCATACCAAACCTACCTAACATCCACATCAGTAATAATAGCATCGAATGGAACCCATCCGATAAAGCAGTCAAATATCTGGGAGTGCTTCTTGACACGCGACTGTCATGGAAACTACACGTTAACCAAAAGCTCAATCAGAGTTATGCAGGACTGGCGCAACTATATCCTCTAATTAATAGAAAGTCAACACTAAAAATTCAGTGTGCAACCCTAATGTACAAATCTTTAATTAGACCGCTGGCACTGTACGCATCACCCATCTGGAGCAACACCGCAAAGACGAATTTAATCAAACTCCAAAAGCTTCAAAACAAAGTGCTTCGCATCGCTGTAAATGCACCATGGTACATAAGAAATGAACAATTAGACCATGAATTGGGTATCTCAACAATACAAGAGTACATCAGTTCCAGAGCGACGAAATTCTATACCAACATAAACTCCTGCGAGGCATCGGCACAGTATCATCTTAGCAGTCGAAATATCCACACCCGACTGAAGCGAAAGCTACCTCAGGACCTACTAACCGATGACTCTACCGACTGATCACAATCCAATTAGAGATGCCAATATATCTCAAATGCTATTTTACTCAGTTATTTGTACATAGTTCAACCGTACCATGTATAACATGTATGTTGTTGATCTGGTAATAAATAAATTTAAAAAAAAGAATGCATATTAAAAAAGTTGTCGAAAAACAGGATAGTTTTCTTGGTTTTGAAGCAAATTGATTAAATTATCTTAGAGCACATTGTGGTTTGAATGCGATGTTCTACCTATGCATATCGACGATTATTCTTGCACGCATTTATTCTAATTGGCCTAGTCAAATATCTCTTAAACATAGATTTGAGATACTACCAGAAATTCTGGATCACAAGCATTAAAAGTAAACATCGAGTTACAGGAACACTTTAGGGTATCACCCATTAGTGCAGATTTTAAATTTGAGAATATAACGGTTGGGACAGACGAGCTCTCAAAAAATATTCGTAGTGAAGCAAGCACATTTTGACTTCATCTGGATTCCAAAATACTACTGGTCTGACATTACATTTTCTGCTATAGTTCTTAATCGGTTGATAAATATTCTATATTATGTGTCATCTAAATATTTACCCAAAATAATTGTTATGTTTTGGGTAATCCACGTGTGTAAAAGAAAAGAGGAGGAGTTCGCCAGGGTGACACTATATCCCCTAAACTATTCACCCTAGCGCTTGAAGACATTTTCAAAAGAATGAATTGGGAACGCCTAGGAATAAATATCGACGGTAAGAAGTTAAACCACCTTCGCTTTACCGACGATATAATGCTTGTCAGTGAAAACGAAGCAGATTTACAACAGATGATATCGGAACTATATAATGAATCCTTGTCGGCAGGGTTAAAAATGAATACGCAAAAAACAAAAGTAATGGCATGCGAGCCGACAAATATCACTACCAACAACGACCCAGTAGAACAAGTAACAGAATATATATACCTGGGTCACACAATCAGATTAGGGAAAGACAATCAAACAGCCGAGATAACCCGAAGAATAAGACAGGGGTGGATCGCATATGGCAAACTAGCACACATATTCAAGAGCGATATACCAATGAATTTAAAAAAGGAAGTATACGATGCGTGCGTGCTACCAGTAATGACTTACGGATTAGAGACTATGGCTTTTACAGCAAAGACCATCAACAGACTAAGGATAGCTCAACGCGCAATGGAGCGGAATATGTTGGGGCTAAGACTCATAGATAGAATTACGAATGAGGAAATCCGTGGAAGAACTAAACTAACCGACATCATTAAAAGAACAGCGGAACAAAAATGGAACTGGGTTGGACACGTCGCGCGTCAGTCAGAAGAGCGGTGGACTAAAAGAATCACAGTATGGAGACCACGCTCCACCAAAAGAAGTAGAGGACGTCCACAAAAAGGGTGGATAGACGATGTAAAAGAGGTGGCCTCAAAGAACTGGATCAAAACAGCCCAAGATAGGGAAGCGTGGAAAATATTAAGGGAGACCTATGTCCAGCAGTGGACAGATACGGGTTGAAGAAGAAGAAGAAGAAGAAAAGAAAAGAATCGCAGTTCGTTAAGGATATTTCTTTAATATTAACTACTACAACTGAACATAGACAGCTGCTCTTTCCATAAGATAGTCAACTGTGTCATTGCAGCCTTGGCCAGTTGTATACGTCGCTTTAGTTCTTATTTACAATTCCCGTTGTTGTTGATACTGTCTCCAAGATATGGAAATTTGTTCACTACTTCACATCTTCCAATTTATTATAAATATGCTCTGTTGTTGTTGGCTCTATCAATTACCATAATTTTTGTTTTAGTGTAATTAATACTAAGACCATAATTTTGGCTTATTTATTCCAAGCTCGTGAGTAGGTTTTGAAGTTTAGTGGTCGAGCGGTTAGGGAGCTCAGGCTGCGGTGCTACGGTACAGGGTTCAATCCCCACACCTGGCAACTGGCGGGCGGCTCACCTAGTCGCTTTAAAAATTGGGTACCGAAACCACAGTTGTGGAAGTAAGGAAAGTAAGGCAGTCGTAGAAGGCATGATACTAACCACATTACCCAGTACACCGTTAACGTGTCCCAGACTGACTGGGTTTCGGAACGACATATTACGGCGACACTGACTCGCCTTCATATGTGTGGAATGAAGTTGCCTGAACTTTACTTTACGAATTTTATCAAGTAATATATTCAATACATAGCCCTGATATACCCTTTTTCGAATTTTGCACTTTTAAAAAAAAATATTGATCAATTTTTACTGTTGCTGTACTACTGCAAAGCTGGTGAATGATGCTTAGTAAATGTAAAATTCTCCATGGCTTTCGCGTTTCAACCCTACCAAAAGGTGTGGTGGCATCAAGCATTAAATGTTTGTTGGATTGCTCTCCAAGCGTCTCTTTCTTGGGCAAGATGAATTGATTGATGTAGGCTCTATCCGATCAAGTTTTTCATTTGTTCTGTCCATCGCGTCGGCGGGCGTCTTCCCGGTTTACTGCCGTCAGCTTTCCCCTCGATAATGCGTTTCTCCAGGTTTCCTTACTATATGTCCAAAGTATTTGAGGTATCGCTGGCTTACAAAGGTCTATAGTCTCGTCTTGTTGTCTCAACTCGTTCGTGCGGCGTGTCGTCCAGAGTATTCGGAGCATCCTTCTGTAGCACCACATTTCTAAGGCGTTGATTCTTCGGCGGTCCACCAACTTGACAGTCCATGTTTCAGCTGCGTAAGTGGCGATGGGGAAGATAAGTGTTCGGAGGAGTCTAACTTTGGTCTTGATTGTCATTGAAGTGTCTTTTCAAATGCCATTCAACTTTGACGTTGAGCTCCTCACCATCGCAATACGTCTGCGGATTTCAGGCTCGCAATCGCTCGTGTTGGTGATAACGGATCCCAGGTACTCAAATCGATTAGCAACCTCATAGCCGGCGCTTTCACAATAAACGGCAAAAGAAAACCCAAAGGATTAAAAAGTAATATGACAAGCCGGAGGACATCTCTCTTTGTCGGACGTCTCTGTCCAACAAGAAACTTGTCGTCAACCTTTGGACACTTAAGTCTGAAGGTAAACTCGTCCGATCTAGGGTTCCAATTTAACCCAAGAGCTCTTTCAAAGTTATCTCCTTGTGTTAAGTTTAGTTCTTTTGTCGAATTGGCTCTAAGTTACTCAGGAATTGAGTCCATGAGATCTTGGGAGTTTGAAAAAAATTGCAAATAATGAATCCTCCTCTTTGGTGAATTGTCCTCACCTCTTCAATCATCTTGATGGCCCCCTAATAGTATCATCCGAATCAAGCCAGTCATCCATGTAGTGGTTTTTTTATAATTGCTGCTACTGCTTTTGGGTAAAAATCCTTAAACTCCAAAGCGTTGGTGTTCTTCACAAATTCAGCTAAAGAGGGGGAAGGGGTAGCACCAAAAATCATTATCTTCATCACCATCACATCTGGTTCTCTGTTTCTGTCTTTTCCTCTCCATAAAAATCTTTCAGCAGGAAGGTCTTTATCGCGAATAAAAACACGGTGAAACATGTCAGTAATGTCACCACAGATTGCCACTCTCTTCCGTCTGAACTTCCAAAGAATGCCAGGTAGAAAATTGAAGTAGTCTGGTCCTTGGAGTAGCATGTCATTCAGACTAACACCATGAGACTTCGCTGCTGCATCACAAATCCATCTGAGCTTTTCGGGTTTGTTTGGGTTCGTCACGGTGAAGTGAGGAAGGTACCACTACTTGGCGCTTACCACTTGAAGTTCCTTATCAGTGACCTTGCAACCAACCCCTTCTTGATGTACTCTTGAATCTTCGACTTGTAGGCTTGCTCAAAGGCTGGGTTACAATCCGTCTTCTTCTCTATGCTCCTGAGTAGTCGAAAAGCATTTGACATGCTTTCAGGTAGGACAGCATTCTCATCTCTAAAAAAGTAATCCTGTTTCAAATTGGTCTCAATTTCTTCTGGTAGTTTTCTCCATGATGCTTTTGGCTCTGAGATCTTCCCTAGATCTCGATTGTTCATATATTACTTTGACACCAAATGACTCAATTTTAAAATAATCAAGCACAAGCTGATGGAGATCTTCATCACGCTCCTTGTTAATGTAGACATGGCAGATAAATTGGCATTCCTCTCCACTAGAAATTGTATGTGTTCCATGAACAAGCCATCCCAGCTTGGTGAGTGAAGCCATTGGACTACCCTCTGGACCCTCACAAAGTTCCCTTGACTCAATGAGGTGCGATTGGTCTTGTCCTATTAAGAGCTTATATCCAATGTCCAATGTACGAGTAGGTAAATCAAATTTTGAGACTGTCCTTATATTTGAAATAACAAACGAGTTTGTCATTCCAGCACCTCGCAACTTTACTTTTACGTTGCGTGACTCGTAGTCCACCTTTGTTGAGTTGTTATACCACTTGATTCTCAGACGACGAATAAGACCAGAAAGTCCAAGCTCTGCTGCTACACCACCATCCATCAATGTTGCAGTTGAGCCTTGGTCGAGCATAGCAAAAGTTGAGACTTTACATTTAGGTCCTTTTAACACAACAGGAAGCACCTTAA
This sequence comes from Agriotes lineatus, assembly GCA_940337035.1. Taxonomy (NCBI): domain Eukaryota; kingdom Metazoa; phylum Arthropoda; class Insecta; order Coleoptera; family Elateridae; genus Agriotes; species Agriotes lineatus. The sequence continues at coordinate 93,126,446 of OW679202.1, forward strand.
GAAGAATTTGAGTTGACTCTACCTGAATCTGAGAGACCAAGTCCATATTTTTAGTGAATGTGACTGTCTCAGCTGAATATTCAGTCGAAGACTCAGGAACTCTCTGCTGTGATAATTGCTTTGAGTGCAGAAGAGTATTGTGGTTCCTCTTACAGCCACTCTTTCTTCTTCGTGCATTGAGATGAGTGATGCATTCCTTTTAAGTATCCAAAACACAACTTCTTCTCTCGCACCAAACAATTTCTGAAATGCAAGAAAAGATATTTTAAAAAGTCGTAAAATTAGAAGATTGCAAAAGTTAGTTTGGCATCGAAAGAAAACAATTACTTCATTAAAAGAAGGAACAGCTCAGTTAAAAATGAAGAATCTACTCATACAGGAGCAAGAGAATAATATATTAAATAACTTTAAATCAAGTGTGAAGATTATTGAATAAAACAGATATCTTGAAGCCTCAAGTAAGGTCATTTGCTGTCACTCTTCATTTTGACTCTCCAAAAGCATACAGTTATGTCCCTTTCGGGATAATATAAATAAACTAATGCAAAGCCAGGATTAACTTTTGAAGCATTTGAATTTTTGGTTTGCATAAATGAAGCCTGGAGAATACCCTTGGGATAATTTTTATACAAAGTATTAATAGTGAGCAAAAGCATAGCCCAATCTAAATAAGGCTGTGATAGAAAAATTTGAGATATTGATTTAAGAATGGGTGATGGCACCACAAAATAAATAAAACATGACCACAAACATTTTTGTTAGACAGTTAGTATACAAAAATGTTTAAATGGATGAAGATAAAATAATTCTTACTACAAAATATCCAGTTTTGTTTTCTTTAATTTAAGGGCTGACCCTTTTTTGTGACAATTTGTCAGATCTTACTTTTGAGTAATTATTTAGAAGAATGTTTGCCATGGTGGACATCATATGTCGAACTAATACCGAATTGAAATTACTACAGATACAAGAATCTTGCACAATACTGTTTACGACCTCATAAGCAGAAATTGCTGAAAAACTTGAGCTACATAAAATAGTTTTTTGCTTAATTTCCGATTTCAAAAACAGAGACTCAAATTTTTCTGAAACTAAAGCTTGTATTATACTTATAACAGTAGTGCCTACAGCTAAGACAAAATTAGATGATACACATAAACTTCCTCTGTCTAATTGTCGAAAATAGTCATCATCACAAAAATCTTTACTATTCTTAATTAAATCTAAACAATTCCCTTAGAAACAGAAAAACCGCAAACACAAATCATAGCGCATTGATTAATGTTCAAGTCACTTTTATTATTTAATATTTTTGAAAACACGTCATCGATTAGTTTATCATTATGATATTCTTGATTAAGCTCAGTAACACTGGAAAGCAAAGATTTTTTTCTATTTGATTTGTACATAAAGATACATTTCCATATCGACAAGATCGTGTACCAAAAAGGCTTTTAGTTGTCTGTAGTCTGTACATTCCAAATCGAGATTCCAACTGATCCGTTTGAAATTTTTCTGGTAAAATGTAGGGTATTTTCAATTGCAGTAGCAAATATATATTTTTTTATTTACAGTATTATAGTGCCGTAACTACATTGGTTTTTGGCACTAAGGGAACATTAAATACATTTAATAATTTTTGCATTCTTTAGGTATAGTAATAGTTTCTTTAATTCGGTTGCGCTTTTGCTCAAAGCGATTTTCATTTCCTTGTTGATTTGGTGGTTTCTTCTTTGGTTGAGGTATTGTTCACATTCCGTTATAAGATGCTGCACAGTAAAGGGTTGTTCGCAGTGGTTACATATGGGTGGATCTCCTTTATTTAAAAGGTAATTATGAGTTGCCTTTATCTGTCCAATTCTAAGTCTATTTAACAGTATTTACTTCTTCCCATCTAGTTTTTATAACTGTATTGGTCCATCTTGACACGGTGCTTTTAATTTTTTGTAGTTTATTCGTTGTTGCATTATCAGTTAAATAATCGTAATCAATGTTCATTTTCTGAGTTGCTTTCCGGTCTACCAATTCGTTATTCTGTATTCCTACATGGGCTGGTATCCACATGACGCGCACAATTTTCCCATTTTTGTATGCAATTGTTAGTTTTTCGAGAAATTGTATCACCTGAAGATTTTTATTATAGAGATCTGTTATGGCAGATAAAGCACTTAGAGAGTCACTCATAATTATGTATTTATTAGAATGATCATTTTGTTGGATATAGTCCAATGATCTATTGAGAGCAAATAATTCAGCTCCAAACACTGAACATTTATCGTTTAGCCGATAAGTTTCACTGTAGTCATTGCGCATAAACGCACATCCTGTACCACTATCTGTTTTTGAACCATCAGTGTATATCTGAAGTTAATCGGGGAACTCACTTAAGATGATGGAATGTAATGTCGTTTTGTAGATCGAGGTAGGTGTACTATCTTTTGGGTATTGCATTACGTGCCAATTTACTGGGACGGGATAGGTAAGCCAAGGAGCTATAGATGATTTCCCATGGGAGAGACGATAGTTGATGGGATTTAAATGGTCCAAGTAAAGCTTAGCTCGTATAGTATAAGGAGGAGTTTTTTGGATGTTAAGACTGTACAGGTTTTGGTAATTTGGATGAAGAACATCATTATGATTTATGTGCTGTGGGTTACTTTTCACTGCTGCTGTGTAATTTAGTAGTTGTAGATTTCTTTTATAAGATGGTGGTAATTCTCCTGTGGTACTGTATAAACTAAGCAATGGGATGGTTTTGTGAGCTCCAGTGACTAGTCTCAATCCAGTATTGTAAACCGCATCCAGACTTTTCAATATAGTTGTGGCTGCATTTGAGTACAAAAAACTTCCATAGTTTAGTTTAGATTCTATGGTCGCTTTAAAGATTTGGAGTAACACGCTTTGATTTCCTCCCCATGCTTGGTGCGAAATTACTTTTAATAGGTCAATGAATTTTTGACGAGCATTCTTTATATACTTTATGTGAGGAATCCATGTCAACCTTTTGTCTAATATCATTCCTAGACATTTTATTTCAGAGACAAAGTTTAACTGTATTGTATCTAGATATAGCACAGGATCAGTTTGGTTTCGTTTTCTTGTGAAATGAATGCATTTAGTTTTTTCTTTGCTTACTTTCAGACCGTTTGAGTTGCTCCATATTTGTAGAGTATTTAGAGCATTTTGGAGATTGTTCCTAGTTTGTTCTAGGTTTGAATTTGAACAGTAAATGATTAAGTCATCAGCATATATATATGTTTTTATATAGTTGTTCATTCATTCAGTTATACTGTTACTGGCTATCAAGAAAAGGCTTACACTTAAAACCGATCCTTGTGGAATTCCATTGTCTTGACTTCGAACTTGAGACATAACTTCATTTATTTTGACAGAGAAAGTTCTATGTGTTAGAATATTTTAAATAAAATGTAACATATGACCTTTAAACCCCCAATGGATCAATGTTTTTATGATTTGAAGTTTCCACACCTTATCGTATGCCTTTTCTATATCACAGAAGATGGCGATCAGATGATGTCCATTAAGGAAAGCATTCCTTATATCGTTCTCTAGTTTAGCTAAGTTATCGTAAGTACATCTGCTATTTCTGAACCCACTTTGAGTTATGTTTAGCATGTCCTCCTTCTCTATGCACCACATTAAGCGTTTATTAACCATTTTTTCTAATAACTTGCACAATACGTTAGTCATGCTTATGGGCCTGTAACTAGAGCATTCAGTTTTCTGTTTCCCTGGTTTCAGTATAGGGACTACCATTGCATTTCGCCAACTTCTTGGGAAAGTTTCAGTATTCCAAAGATGATTATAGAAATTTAGTAGCGAAATTTTTGCAGATTGTGGTAAATGCTTTATCATTTGGAAATGAATCTGATCAGGACCAGGACTACTATCTTTGCAATTTTTTAGTGCATGTTCCAATTCAGGTAAGGTAAAGGTGATGTTAAAATCTTCGTTGTTGTCCGAGGATGAAGTAGAGGATAGAACACTGTTATTTAATTCATGCTCCTTTCTTGATTTTAGTTCTAAAAAAGCATTTGAATAACTGTTATTACTGGATACATTATAGTAGAATTTACTAAACCTTTCTGCTATTCAGGTGTCGATGTAACTATGCTATTATTTATATTTAGAGCTGGTATATGAAACGCATTGTTATTTCCTTTAACCTGTTTAATTCTGTTCCATAATTCTTTATTGGTAGTCATATGATTAATTGAGCTTGTTTGATTCACACAGATGCGTGCATCAAAACCTTTTTGATTATAATTAATCACGTAATTCAAGTCATAACTGTTTTATCTCATTCAAAGGTCGTGGTAAAGTCAAGTTTGCATCTTGCCGTATTTGTTTGCCTCTGTTAATGTTGGAAAGGAATTTGTAAGCTTCCCTTAATGGCTTTTAAGCGGATGGATACATTTTCTAATAGAACTTAAGCCGACTTAGCATATTTGGGAATCATGGGTTTATGGATTTCTTTCAATTGCCTCATTGAGAGAGCTTAGCATTAAGATTTTTAGAATAAGTATTTATTCCTACGTGCGACGCTCCGATTGGCTACGCAGGATCGCCTCAGCCAATAGTGTTTGAGCTTGCCCCTCCTTGAATTGGCGAGTTCGCCTCGTTGTAAATTCAGAGTTAGTTAGATTCAGAGCCTCGAGTAAGCAAGTTCAGCTATGCTTTGTGCTAGTTTGCGTTTCGGTCTAACTCCCTGGTAAAGACGTTTCCAGGTTGTTTTGTGTTACGGTTACGCGCAATTCGCTATTTTCGCGTGGCCAATCCAAGCGTGTCACAACAGTTGAAGCTTTTGTAAAATACCATCGGTCCATCAGTGACGTTTGTAATCGTTGTTACTCAATATACTCGTGTTTGTTAAGTCTTGTTTCACTCCAACAACTAACTGAACCCAAGTCAAGGGTTATTAAGTGGCAGTTCCCGGCAATCCCATTGAACCGGAATTCGCAGGGGATTAATTGGGGGCCCCATCCGTGGAAGCCTCTTATCAAGTTAATCATACAAAAAACAGAGCTTATGTAATTAGCCCAAGTTGTTGTTTTGCTTTCTTTAATAGTCCTTCTAGCTTTTGCTCTAGCTTTTTTGAAAGCTATTAGATTGTCTAGCGATTTGTTTCTGAGGTACAAGTTGAAGGCCTTCTTCTTTTCTTTAACAGCTACCTTGCATTGCTGGTTCCATCATGGAATTGTATATTTGTTGACTCTTGATTCTTTGGTTGGTATCGATTTTTCAGCAGCTTCAAATATTTGACATGTTATCATTTCAGTATTGGCATCGATGTCGTTGTGTATAGAGAAAGATAGGTTGTTATGTTTAAAACTTTCGGCGAAGAGCGCCCAGTTTGCTTTTTTAAAATCCCATTTAGGTCCATATGTTGGCTGACGGAGCCGGACATTTGGGCGCGGCCCTTTGGGCGCGGCCGTTTGGGCGCGAAGACACTTGGGCGCAGAGCCACTTGGGCGCGAGACATTTGGGCGCGAGGAAATTAATTAACGTATATTAGTATTAGCTAGCTTTACTATTCATAGGTCTAAAAATTTATTTTAAATAACGAAAATTACCTAAAGCACGTTCAAGGAGGTGGCGGGCGGCAAAAATTTAGTATAGAAATATTAATTGTCAAAAATCTGAATATTATTAAAGCAAGTTAAAAATTTTAACTTTCCGGTAAATACTAGCAAATCTTTTGCGGAGATTTATTACATTAACATAATAAGTAACAAAGAATAAATGAATAGAGATTGGGTACAAACAGAGCTATTAATGAACCATCCCACCATTTGGAGATTCGTCGACAGCCTGAAAACTATTCAACGAAGGAGAGATGTTGCTTATGAACAGTTACTTGCGGGAAATGAGCCCACTGAAAAAAAACAAAAATTTATCCAGGCTGATAGAAAATACAAAATTTGGTTAAAGATTATAATAATCAATATAATCATGTAGACGGCGTAAACAATAGGGACATTCTAGAATTTTTAAGAGGCATTTCGTACAATTATGAAATAAATGCGTGGATGCTTCCTGTTTATATTTTAAAAAATTGTATATATTTACTTTAAGAATAATATGTATTATAATGGTAAAAATGTCAAAAATAAATTTTGATTATTAAAATTAATCTTTTTTATGATTATTTATTATTATTCTTATTTCTGCTTTTATCTTCAGTTAGTCGGTTCATAACATAACGAAAATAATTGATTACTTTAAAATTTAAGGTTTATTGTTAAGTATTATCATTATAAACAAAACTCGAAGTCGACTAGTTTCGGTCAAAACAGAACACCTATTAGAAACATATTAAACATTAGAACCATCAATCGATTAAATATAGCACAGCATTATTCATTTACCAGCACAATAAATGAATTTTTATTTAAAATTATTTTCAACACCTATATATAATCTATTTCCATCTTTATTTCAATTCAGAATTATTATTTCATATCTAACATAGGTACTGCCTTTTTTATGTATTCAGAATTATTTCAAAACTAATCTAATATTCTACCTTCTTTATTTTTATTCGGATTTATTTCAAAATTTATCTAATATAGGTACATACTACCACCTTATTTAAAATTAATCTCATAACGGTTTCAATAAATAATTGGATTATTCTTTTAATATTGTTTGATTAATTACATTAACTTCTCAGGATAAATAATGATTTAATAAATGTTTGTTTATTTATGCCAAATTGAAGTTATTGTCACTTAATGTGTTCCTGAATCCCAATGTTGACGCTTTCTCGCGCCCAAGTGTCTCGCGCCCAAGTGTCTCGCGCCCAAGTGTCTCGCGCCCAAGTGTCCCCGCGCCCAAACGGCCGCGCCCAGACGGCCGCGCCCAAACGGCCGCGCCCAAATGTCCTAGACCGGTTGGCTGAGGTTGATTTCTCGTGTTATACTTAATTTCTGTTAATATAGGTAGATGATCACTACCACATGGGTGTGACAGGGGTAACCAATTGATTGCAGTTTTTATTTTAGTATGACAGATTGTTAGATCAATTGCCGAAAAAGTTTGTGTTCTTTCATCAATGCGGGTAAAGGAACCATCGTTTAAGAGTGTTAAGTGGTCAGCTTCCAGAATTTTCTTGATCTTCTTTCCATTAGCATTTGTTTTGTAACTTCCCCACAGATAGTCGTGAGCATTGAAATCGCCTACAATTATATAAGGTGATGGGAGATTATCTATTACTGTTGATAGATTGTCTGTGTTTAGTTCATAATTTGGAGGTACGTATATGTTACTGATTGTTAGTTTCTGTGGAGTATATATTTCAATGGCAATTGCTTCCAGTTTTGTATTTAATTGTAATTCTGCAGCGTGAAGGTCTGTCTTAATAAAAATACTGACTCCTCCACTTGCGTGATTTCGTGGCCTACAATAATGGAAACCTTGATAGCCCTTGAGATATGGATTCTGTTTGTTTTTGAAATGCGTTTCCTGTAGACATAGAACGTCAGGATTGTTCTCAGATAGGAGAAGCTGAATGTCGTTGAGTCTTGAGTCTGAATTATTGTGAACATTTAGGTAGATAATTGTGAATTATTATAGTCTGATGGTGCATCAGACATATCAGTGTTTGTTTGTAATAGCTGTTTATTTATATTAGACATTATTCGCATGAATCGATACTTTATTTTTCTATGTTTAAGCGAAGCGTACATATCCTTTAAATTTCATAATAGGAGGTCTACATCTTTAGCATATTTTTTTGTTACTGCTAACGGGTCAGGTGCTGAGTATATTTCTTTTATAAACAGTTTTAGATCTTTGAATGATATTTCGTACCTGTCGGGGGGTGCACTTAGTAGATCCTTTAAGGGTTCTAATTGTTCATCTAAGGAGGGTTGGTTTGTAGAGCTATCGTCTTCTGCATTTGCTTGTATTTTTGAGGGTGTTTTTTTCTTCTTTTTATTTTTATTCCCTGTTTTTGGTGTAAGTGGAGTTTCATGTGAAAAACTATTTGTATCGCTATCGGGCTCATCTTCGGTCTTATTAGCTGTGTCATTGCTAGTTGAATGTAACAGTCTCTTGTTTCCTTTGTTTATAGGTATCTGGTATCTTGTTTCATTATTTTGTGAACTACATAATTCTTGTATTTCAGCATCCATCATATTTGTACATTCTGATGTAACCTGACCAGGTGGTATATTTGGTGTTTCTTTGTCTTTGAGATTGGGGCATTCTGATGCTGGGTGTCCTGCTTGGTGACATTTGTAACATTTGTTATCGTCTTCTTGAATATATATATCCTATACTGATCGTGTTCAAATGATATTATTAAGGAATTCGGTAGGGTCTGATTTTCATTTGGTACAATAAAAACATATCTGCGAAAGCTTACAATATGAGCATATTCACTATCACCTAATCCAGCTCTGATAAAATATATTGGGGATACTAATTTTACTCCTACGTCGGTAAGGGTTCGTTCTAGAATTTCATTGAGGATAATTGGACTCACGTTAGATATGATGACTTTTTTTGCTGGGTTTATAAGTCAACGTATCTCTACATTTCCGTCATTTATTTTTATTCTTGGATTGTTGTCAATAATATTATCAACTATGTCCTTATTCGTAAGATAAATGCAAATTCTGTTATTTGATAGCCTAGAAGCAGCAAGTATATTTTTTGGATTGACAAGTTTACCAACAGCATAGATATAATCTTTTATGCTAATTCCATCGACTGCATTCATAACTACCGCCTGGTCTTTTTTTGGGTATCTAAATGGGGTTACATCTTTAACAGCTTTTGCAAAATTTTACATCCTGTTTGGCTGAGGGTGAGACACGTTGGGGTTAATTAATATTTGAGAGGTAGCGGAGTTTCTGTGGCTGGAAACCCCACTTTGTTCGATAAATTTGTTCATATCGGTTGCAGGTGCATTAACTGCAATCCCGTCCATACTGATTTTGGTGCATGACCTGCAGGTCACGACCGTATGATAGGTAGTTAACTTATCGCTGTATATAGGAAGGAATTGTTAGGTAGGTTTCGAAAAGGTGTGTGTACTTGCGTTTCCGGTAAACAGTGAAATAGGCACCCGTCGCAGAGGCACAAAACTACGTCCACTCGCTACCCACGATCACTCGGAACTCTGCAAATATTTAATAATTTGAATAATCACTTAAGTGTAGTGGTAGAGAGCTTGCAAAGTATCTTCAGTTAAAAAACCTTGTTTTTATCTTTAAGATTATGTTCTTTCCATAGTGACAACCAACATAAAAACTGTTTTAAAAACTGAAATCTCTCATCACACGATGTTAATGGGACAGAAAGTGGTGGTTTTCTTACAATTTATGTGTAATGACGTTTTATGTTCACAATAGTCCACCACTTATTAATAACTAAAAATAAGGCTGTTCCAGAATGATTACCGATTTTGTTGAACTGCAGTAACAATTGTTTGGTCAAATACATTTATTGCTAAAGACCTTCTGTATTTCAAAACTTGTGGGGTATAGTGACTTATAGTTTAGTTTAAAAGCTAATTTAATTAACGAATTACAGTAACTTTTATAAAGAATTCTAATATCATCAAATTTAGCTTCCAAATTTTCTTCACTTCATCAAAATTTGGAATGTATGTTTTATTTTCACCTGGTAAATTAATCCAATTATTATGTAAACATTTTAAAATGTGAACACTGTCAAATGAAAGAAATGTGTTAACATTATTATTAGGTAATTGAATACTGTATTTTGAAGAACATTTTTCTTGTAATATTGAAAACATTTTGGGAGTAATTCTATTGTTATCGGTGAGAATCATCAACATTTTTAAATCACAGCCTTGCAACATCTGAATTACTTGTCTGCCAAATCTGTGCCTTTTAATTGTTTTATTGGTACTAATTTTACGACTTCATGTAAGTGTCCAAAAGTAGAGCTAATCATAAAACCCAGCATCACTTTAGCAGTGTCACTAATATCACTTGCTGCATGCCCATATAATTTACCGTTGCTATATTTAATGGATGCTTTTCTGTGTATTTCGTCAAATTGTAGGGCAACATACTTGCTATTCTCACCAAGATTGGTAAACACTGACTTCAAAAAGTTGCTTGTTTCATTATCTTTGTGCGAATCTGGTGTGACAAAGTCCAAATATTGTTTAATCTAATAGTATTGTAGCATTTCACTGAATGCATGTAGATAATGAAAGAGATTAAAATGGTGTTAGTAGTATACTTAATTTTTATGTAAATAATAAATCAAACTGTTGCATTAAAAATTGCAGGTTAATAATTTTGTAATTTGAATATTTACCGTCTTCATACAACATCATTTTTAATTGCGTTAAATTGAAGTAATTTGAGCAATTAATTGCATAACAAATTTGTATGTCTAAATTCGGGTTAACCTTAATGCTCTTCCACATTTTAGGTACATCATGTCATGATGATGTATTATTTTGTAAAGCAAACAATTTGTTAGACTTGTATTATTTAGAGAAAAGCATGTCACGTGATCGTAGCAGAAGACTAAAACGCGTTCGGACGGGTCAGACATAGGTTTTTGTGGGGCTAAACAACAAATACATTGCCACGTCTGATAATGGAATGATCATACAGTGGTCCGAGCTCCCCTAAGTCAGCAAGTTACCCGTCTAAACGCATTTTAGTAGACTGCTCCCATCACGTGACCTGTTCTTCTCTAAATAATACAAGTCTACCATCACAGTGTACCTGCTAGTTGCCGCGGGGCCTGGACACAACGCTCACTGGTCACAACCCTCAACTCAGAATTTGGTCATAACGCCCAACTTCGATTCTGGTCACAACGCCCAACTTGGTCACAACGCCCAATTTTGATTTTGGTCACAACGCCCAACTTGGTCATAACGCCCAAAAACGATATTGGTCACAACGCCCAACTTGGTCACAACGCCCACTTTTGATTCTGGTCACAACGCCCAACTTGGTCATAACGCCCAACTTTGATTTTGGACATATAGCCCAGGCGGCACAGAAAGTAAGAATAATGTGTATCTAAAATGAATAATAATAAATCAAACTTTTAAGGTGAGGTAATAGGTAGGAAAATTTTCAAGTTCCCGTAAGTAGTATTAATATTATTTATTTTTCATAAAAATTCAGTGGCGTGATGCGTTGTCCAAAAAGTTTCTAAATTCGGATTATAACATATAAAGTTGTATTTTTTAGATGGAACTCATAGTTAGCTGTCGCATTATGAGAAAGAGGATTTTCTCCCATTTCAGTGACATATGTCGTATGGGATCGATTTATTAATTTTTACTACTTTATAGCAACAATTCACAATTTTTAATATTTCGTCGTTTTTTAGTTCAAGACTTGTGCCATTTAGAATATACGTGATTAAACAAAGTTTTTGCGTTGTTACAATACCACTGTTTGATTTACAGAATTAATCACGTTTGATTGTTGCTTATAATACGTATTATAGTGTCCTTCATATATTCATTTATTAGAACATTTTATTGTCCATTAAAACCTCTGCAGTTTCTCAAATTAAAAATGCATTTGCAAAAATGTAAATATTCTACTTCTATACGAAGGAGGTTCGAAAATATGAAAATGATTGAAGAAAAAAGTACTCTTATTTTTCAAAATACATAAAAATGTTAATTGGGAGTATTTGTTATAACATATCTATTAATAGTTATTTAACAAACAAGTATGTTAATGAGAGCGATTAATAATCGAGACATTTTAATGCGCGAGCGCTAGCGAGCGCGTTAATTGTAGATATTATTAATCGCCGATTAACATACGAGTTAAAAAATCATTCATTAATAAGGGCCATTAATAGACGATTCTTTATACATTAATGAAACCCATAAATAAACGATCAACGGAAAAAATTATAATTGATTTTAGATTGTTATTTGGTCCGTTTGTTATTAATTATTTAAAAATTTAACACAAAAATGAAATTTGTTTGCACTGATTTCGAATCACGTAATATCCTGGTTGCTAAGTGAGGGGGAACTCAGGTTTGACAGTACACGTTTATCGTATCCGTTGATAAGTTAACTTTGAAGTATTTCACTTGGTAATACACAGCGTGATAAGAAAAAAATAGGAGAAACCAGAAAAAAAAAGTTTTCGGAGCAAGTAACTGTGACTTTATGTTTGACACCTACTTTCAATTCTTCAAATAACATTTTTGTCTATTTTGAAAAATAAGGGTACTTTATTCTTGAACCATTTTCATATTTTTGAACCTCCCCTGTATACGAATATATTTACATTTTGGGAAGTGCATTTTTAGTTTGAGAAGATGTAGAAACTTGTATCAGGAATAAAACTTTCTGATAAATGGATGATAAAAAACTGCATGTGTTACAAATTTATAAGGGACAGTATATGTTATATTATACAGATTGGTGGTGGATAGTGTGAACATAGGCAGTCCATTGAGCTAGAATACAGTTTATGGGCTTTGTATGCGTTAGACAGAAATAGACATATATGATTTAAAATCTAGTATCCTAGAACTCAGTGTTTTCTAAAAACAAAACCTTTTGATTCTGCGAATACTAGATGTTAATCGTATACAGGCCTGTTTATGTCTAACGCATACAAAGTCCATAAACTGTATTCACACACATTTGATTACTTATCTTCACATTTTCCGGCACCAATCTGTATATTATGATATATAACACTGGAATGGGAAAAAATCTTCTTACTTATGATACCACATACAACTATGGATTTCATCTACAAAAATACAATTTTATGGTATAACTAGAATTTTCAAACATTTTTTGAATAACTGACTACCCACTGCATTCGTATCGAAAAGGTGCCAGAAGAACTTCAAATTACTTTTATCTATTTTTATAAATAAGCGAGATATTGTCAAAAAACGAAAAATCGAAAAATTCAATTTTTGTTTATAACTCGAAAGCAAAATACGGTAGCCCATTTTGGTTTAAACCATTAAGCTTTTCTCGAAAAAAAAGTTTGAGGATGGGGGTCCATTTTTGGAATCTAGAAAAAAAGTGCCCTTGAAAAAAGTGGCTGGAAAAAAGTGCCGGCGGAAGAAAGTGCCGCAGAAAAAAGTACCGGCGGAAAAAGTGCCGGTGAAACTCTTTCCTTTTTTCTTCTTTGAATGCACTTCATTTTGGTGTTGCAACAGTTTGATTTCATCGGTTGCAACTTCTTGTCGCATTTTTTCAATTAGTGGCCAAATACCTGGATGTTTATGTCCTACGAGATTGGAGAATCTATGGTCCCAACCTTCTGTTTGATTATTGGTCCGTTCTTGATCGTTTATGGTGGCCTCTCGCACGTTCCATAGGGTTGGCGGAAACAGGCGGAATATTTCGTAGTCAACATGTCCTCTGCATTGGCCCCAACTCGCCGAAATGTACCTGACACTTACGTGCGGTCAAAGCAATCAACTAAATCATCTAATTGTGGTGGTATTAGCAAACAGTTGAAAAGAATCGACAAATCTAAAAATAAGTGAAATGATCACTTTTTATGATAAATTTGTGTAATTATCCAGTACGGGGATGTACTGTATGGTTGGGTTACAAAGAGGAAAAAAAGTTTATTTTTGACTTCTCAAAAAAATGACTCTTTTTAAAAAACGCTGCTTGTTCTCAAACTAAAAATGCACTTCTCCAAATTTAAATATCCCCTTCCGTATACGAGGGAGGTTCGAAAATATGAAAATGGCTCAAGAATAAAGCGCCCTTATTATTCAAAATATACAATAATGTTATTTGAAAAAGTTGCTTAGAATTAAAAGTGGGTGTCACATATAAAGTCACAGCCACCTGCTCTAAAAAACAATCCACTGGTTTTTCTTATTCTTCTACTACCCTGCGAATTACGAAACGCGATACTTCAAAGTTAATTTATTGACGGATACGATAAGAGTGTATTGTCAAATTTGAGTTTCGGTCACTTAACCTAAAATTTGTGTGTCCCGAAATTGATGCTAAAAATCTCATATTTCTGTCAACAAAGACACAAGTATCTTAAAAAAATTAATAATACGCCATCCAAACATCAATAGCAATTCAAAGCAATTATAATTTTAATAGAAATGTTATAACAAATATTTCCAATTAACATTATTGTATATTTTGGAAAATAAGGGTACTTTATTCTTGAGCCATTTTCATATTATCGAACCGCCCCCGTATATGGAAAGGAATATTTAAATTTTGACAAGTGCATTTGTAGTTTGAGAACAAGCAGGCTTTTTTTATAAAGAGTGATTTTTTTTGAGAAGTCAAAAATAAACTTTTTTCCTTCATTGTAACCCACTCCGGGAACATACTGTATAACAATTTTGTATTTTGTAATATATTTTGTCATTTGTTACTTACCTTAAAAGATTTGATGGCGCTAATTGCACTTAAGATGGTAGACATAATCCACATGCACTTTAGATAAAAATCTTCCATTTGAAATATTTCTAGGTATTATCTATAAATATTCCTGTCGATTTGGGAACAGGTAAGCACAATACATGTTCAAATACTGCATAATACTGCAATGCAGAGATTTTTAAAAATAAAAAGGTAATTACCAGTTTTTTTTTAATTTTGTAAACGTCCGGTTATTACTTTATTATTATTTTCCCCCATCAACACTTTTTTCCGCTGCATTTTTTTCCGTCGGCACTCTTTTCCGCGGAACTTTTTTCCGCCACCCCATTTTTCCATATCTCCTATAGTTAACGAGATTCCCTATGAAAACATCGAAATTGCCTGTAGACTCTGCTACAGCGACCACGCTTATTCACGAAAATAAATTTGAGCCCCCTTAGCAAAAGAAAAGATAATTTGGTATCCGAATGTTAAGAATTTGCTAAGTCTTGTAATGTCTATGACGTATTCTGAATTTCCACCCATTGAGTTTTCCGTCGGAATTTTAATGCCTCTAATGTTCTCTCGCGGAAGGCACGTTGAGTTACAATGACAGAATTGGTTAAATTGCTAGTTATCTTTATACAGATTGGTGGCGGAAAATGTGAACAAAGGTAATCAAATGAGTTGGAATACAATTTATGGGCTTCGTATACGTTAAGACGGAAATAGACATATGATTTAAAATCTAGTATCCTAGGATTCAGTGTTTTCTGAAAACGAAACACCTTCATTCTGCGGATACTAGATGTTAATCGCATATAATTATTTTTGTTTAATGCATACAAAGCTCATAAACTGTATTTCAACTCATTTGATTACCTTTGTTCACATTTTCCGCCACCAATCTGTATAAAGATAACTAGCAATTTAACCAATTCTGTCATTTCAACCCAACGTGCCTTCCGCGAGAGAACATTAGAGGCATTAAAATTCCGACGGAAAACTCAATGGGTGGAAATTCAGAATACACATTACAAAACTTAGCAAATTCTTAACATTCGGATACCTACAATACCTAATTATCTTTTCTTTTGCTAAGGGGGCTCAAATTTATTTTCGTGAACAAGCGTGGTCGCTGTCACAGAGTCTACAGGTTAAGGCAATTTCGATGTTTTCATATGGAATCTCGATAACTATAGGAGATATGGAAAAATGGACCCCCATCCTCGAACTCTTTTTTGAGAAAAATATTTGGACACTAATTGAAAAAATGCGACAAGAAGTTGCAACCGATGAAACCAAACTGTTGCAACACCAAAATGGAGTGCATTCAAAGAAGAAAAAAGGAAAGAGTTCCTCCGGCACTTTTTTCCTAGATTCGAAAAATGGACCCCCATCCTCGAACTCTTTGGTTTAAACCAAAATGGGCTACCGTCTTTTGTTTTCGAGTTATAAACAAAAATTTAATTTTTCGATTTTTCGTTTTTTGACAATATCTCGCTTATTTATAAAAATAGATAAAAGTAATTTGACGTTCTTCTGTAATCAAGTAATCAAATGTGTGTGAATACAGTTTATGGACTTTGTATGCGTTAGACATAAACATACCTACATACGATTAACATCTAGTATTCGCAGAATCAAAAGGTTTTGTTTTTAGAAAGCACTGAATTCTAGGATACTAGATTTTAAATCATATATGTCTACTTCTGTCTAACGCATACAAAGCCCATAAACTGTATTCTAGCTCAATGGACTGCCTATGTTCACACTATCCACCACCAATCACTTATAATAATGCAGAAGACTAAAAGCCGTGTTTACACAACTAAAAGTACCACGGTTGCATTCGTTTATTTCTATTTTCGGGTTTTTGTAAACAAACTTCCCTTAACTTTTAATAGCGATATTATCACAGAAAACAATTATTTATTTTGGCTATTTCTTGTGTTTTTTAAAACTAAGCACGCAGATTGAAGCGCAAGTCCATATTGTTTAGCAGTCATATCTGCTTATTGAACGCTGCCAAGCAAGCCAGCAACGAAATCCAAGTAGCATAGTGTAAAAGCGACCCCAACGTTAACGCTACATAACCTATATTTCTGCAAATTTTTATGCTTGGCCTCTTCGCCCAGTAGCTGGTAAATCATAGCGGATAGCGGCAACGACGACAGCAGCAAATCAAAAAACTTCATGCAGAAAAAGCCATCCATGAATGCAAGTGGGCGAAAGAAGTAACTCGTACTTTGAATAAACGCAAGTAAGTATAGTGTGCATTGAGCATGCAACGTTATTATTGTTGTTATGTAACATTTATATTACAGATTTACAACCTTTATACAGGGAGATTTATTAGGTCTAAGCCAAACTTGGCCACATGAAAGGTGAAAACGTTTGGTCGATTTCTTATTTTAAAGTTTTATGAAGGTCTCATCGCATAACCACTGGAATTATTGTTAATAGTTAATCAAAGTTGCCTTGGAAAAAAACGAATCTGCACATGTCAGTGTTGTTTTTTATCAGTTATTATTAGGTATTGCATATTGGGCGCGTTCAGATGACCACAGCAGCTGAGTTGCTGGCTTAGCGGTGTTTATTGAACAGTCCGCTGTTTATGCGGTGACTTCCAGCAATGCTCATTATTCCCAGCGGAAATTATTTGTGCTGACTTGCCCAGCGGTTCGGACGTTAGTGGTGGTGGCAACATATTTTGGATATTTATAACCTAAAATCTATCACGGTCAATAATTTTGCAATTCTTGATTTTCGTGTCAGTAGTGCTATCTAAAAGTGAGGTTAAGCAGGACCTTCCACAAAAGTAGATTTTACTCAGTTTCATGTGGTTTTATGATACATCACAGCGGTTTGTTCAGAAAATCGGTAAATCTAAAAGTGAGGTTAAGCAAGACCTTCCACAAAAGTAGATTTTAATCAGTTTCATGTGGTTTTATGATACATCATAGCTGTTTGTTCAGAAAATCGGTAACCGCTTACTTTCAGTGTAGTCAGCGTTTATTACTGCTGTGTTGTCTGAACGCGCCCATTATTACGTTTGTTCAGTTACTGGAACCACTGAAAATGTACGCTTATAGCACAGAAGAGTATTCTGACATCATTTTCGTCTACCGATATAAAGATAAGTCAGTTACCGAATTAATTAAAATTAAAAAAACATGTCTTAGCACAAAAACGGAGCTAAAATTGGACAAAAGGCATCCATATTTTTTTCAAATTCAAATGCAGATGGCTTTGACCAGGACAACGTTTTGCGTTTTTGTCGTGTGGAGCAGAAAAGATTTCTTTGTAGAAAGAGTAAATTTTGATATTGATTTTTGGAATGACAATGTGCTATTGCATTGCAATTTCACAGAAAAGTTGTTTTTCCTGAGCTCTATGCCAAGTATTTCACTGAGCCAAAAGAAAAACAACAAATTGAAATGCCATCTATGACCACTGGTTTGGATTCAAGTTATAGTGACATCGCCATGGATATGCCATCTACGAGTGCTGGTCCAAATTCAGATGACATCCCCATGGACATGCGAGCTATAGATGTTGGTTCAATTTCCAGTCCAATTTCCCCCTACTGGGACCATCCTCCCCTTTAATAGTGACATTGTAATAGGCACCGATGATGAAGAGGTTTGTATTTTTGTGAATTATATGTTACAATGTTATGTACCTATTTTGATTATGGATTGCAGCTATGGTGTCACTGTAGGAAACCAGACGACGGCGAACAAATGGTAAAATGTTCTGACAGAAAATGTAGAATAAAATGGTACCATTCAGCATGCCTACAATTAAAAAAAAACCTAAAGGAAAGTGGTTATGTGAACTCTGTAAATATAAATAGAATTATTTTGTTATTCTGTGATAGAATTTGTAAATATTTTGATTGTTTATGTACCTTAATATCCTTTTTTATCCATTGCAATTCTTTTTCATACTTATAGTTTTTAGACATTAGTTATTCTGTTATTTTGTACTGATAGAATATGTAAATATTTTGATTGTTTATGTACATTAAATAGCTTCTAAATATCCTTTATACTTTATGCATTAAAATTATTTTTCTTACTTAATTTAGACATTAATTATTCTTTTATGTTGTGTAGACAGCATGTGTAATTTTATTGATTGTTAATGTAGCTTACATAGTTTAGAAATATCCTTATGTTTCTTATCGTATAGGTACTATTTAATAATTTTTGGTATGTGATATTGTAATTTTGCTTTTTATTAATTGGCCACATGCAGAAAAAGATAATCAAAAAATTTTACATTATATAATAAATGGTGGTGGATAGTATTAACGTTAGATCCTTAAGTAAGTAAGTATCGTTTATTGTCAACAGATCAACTACAAAAGTGACATGGACATTGTCAGATAAAAGTAATACCTAATGTAGTACAATATTGTTGTAGTCATAAAAACACTTTAATTAAAATGGATTTAAGTTAAATTTATCGATTTTATATGATTTAATATATATCGGTAGCGAATTGTAGATTTTAATACAATTATAAATGGGGGACTTTTTAAATTCAGCAGTCCGACGCCTAGGTATGGCTAACAGGTCACCATGTCTGGTGGGATATTGATGAGTATTGTTACTCTTTGAAAAATAATGCATATGTTGCTGCGCAAATACTGCTAATTTGAAAATCATTATAGATGGAAATGTTGGTAAGTTGTTCTCCAAAAAGAAGGGCTTGCACGACTGGCGAGGTTTAATGTTAAAAATCAGGCGAATTAGACGCTTTTGGAGAACAAATACTCGCTTCCATTCGGTAGCCATACCCCATAACAAAACATTATAAGTCATGTGGCTGAAAGCCAAGGCATAATATACCTGTATTAAGTCAGACGTGTCAAGTACCGGCTTTAACTTTAAAATAGCGTAGTAAGCACAATTCAGTTTTTTACATACTAAGTTTATTTGTTCCCTCCAGTCGAGATTAGAATCGATACATATGCCTAGATAAGCGCACAATTGGGAATTATATGGAATGCCCTTTATATTATTCAAGGCATTAAAGTTCACGCAAACAGTTTTGTTCATGTTGAGTACAAGTTGATTTTTTAAGCACCAGTTTTTGAACTCCTGGTGACAAATTTCAATTTTATAAGTGAGTTCCTTTACCGTATCGGCAGATACAGTGAAGGCTGTGTCGTCAGCGAAGCTAACGATTTGCGCGCATGTAACATGTAAGGGCAAATCGGTAACATTCAATAGATACAGCAAGGGGCCTAATACCGAGCCCTTAAAAACACCTAAGTTTATACGGACAGTGGTAGACGTTACATCATTAATTTTAACAAACAGTTTTCTGTTAGTAAGAAAAGATATCAGCCACATAAGAAGTGGGCCCCGAATGTCTAAGCAACATAACTTTTTTCTAATACATTCCACATTCACAGTGTCGAATGCACACGATATGTCGAAAAATATTGATGCAACAAATTTACCGTTATCCAGTTGCTGATAGACATAGCGGAGCAGGCTAAACCTAGCAGTTTCTGTAGATCTGAGCTGTCTGAAGCCGTGTTGTGTATCGGAGAACAAATTGTATAGTCAAAATTATACCCATTCGGAGTCACGTGACTTTTGTCTGTCTCTGTTCATCTTTAGTAAAATAGATGAAATGGAAGAAATTTGAAAAAAAGGCATGTCGATTCATAAAATTAATTTTAAAAATTTGACGTTTCTAATCTGTCAGATTATATTTTTCGTGTAAGTTATTGAGATAAGGGTATTAAAACCTAAAATTGTTGAGCCGAAAATTGGAAATTAAAAGAAACCATCGGACATGCGGTATAACGAGCAGTCACAACAATTAATTTGAATATTATGCGTTTTTTTTTATGAAGAGTACAATATTAATAATAGTAAATCAACAGTTTCACCCTCCAACGCTGTTCGCCGTGCTTCTCTTGCGTTAAATATCTCGGAGAGCACAATTTACCGAAAATATGAGCCAGAAAGTGAAGAATGCAAAAACGGAAGTCGATGAAGCAGTCAAGACACTGTATATAAAATGTATGTAGCTAAAGAATTTGTAACCATAAAAAATCTAAAAAATGCTTGGTTGAAGAATCTGGAGATTTTTCACATTCAGTTTCTTCCCTAAATAGATTGTGCAAGGAAATAGGCTTCAAATGGCAATGTTCTATAACAGAATATGCATGCACAGAAATTGACTTAAAATTTGCTATATGCAGCAGGTTTTGAATGTAGCAGCTGACATATCTTTATTATATTTACATTTTACGACATGTTATGTTTTCTTTAACCTGTAAATTCAGTTTGATTTCATATAAGAGAATAAACCCGTAGCAACCTTGTTTTAGAAATTGGCATATGTCAGGATAACCTACAAAACGGAATGTCATTTATTTCCCTAAAATTGCATTTTTAAGAATCGACATACGTAAAATTACTAGATTATCACGTGACTCCGAATGGGTATAAATTTGACTATATTTATTCAGGAACGATACCATTCGATTTGCCACAACTTTTTCGCACACTTTGGAAAAGACACTCAGAACTGATAATTAACTATTTTTTTTAAATTTCATTTAAAAAAGTAGGCTTTTTTTAATTAATTTCGGTGTGTTAAGTGCCACTTTTTTTCACTCAGTGAAAAAAAGTGACACTGCTTTTAATTTAGGAATGAACGATTCTAATTGGACGTTTCCTTAGTTACCAGAACTGACCAACGCACTTCACTAAAATGAAGGCAAATACAATTCTATACAAAATAGGCTTGGATTTGAATATTTAATGAAATTTTAAAAAATCTTATAGACAACTCGTGTTAGTGTGCTTATTTTTCACGCGTGTGGAATATTAAACTTGGCTGCGCCTCGTTTAATAACCCTCCACACTTGTGAAAAAAAGTTGCACTTCTAACACTTGTGGTCTAAATAACTATTAATACTTTTGTAGATATTATTATTATTATTATTATTAAAGTAAAAATAATTAGATTAACTTTGTTAATAAGATTTATTTCATAATTATACAATTATAGGAGGGCATAAATTTACGAGTGCACAAGAAACTGTTAATATCTGATCTACCACAGCAACATCGTCAGTTTTCTTTTTCACCAGGAACATGGGCATCGTTTCGTGAAGAACTGTATTTTTTTGACGAAGGACTCCAATATCGCGTTTGACGTGTATTCTGAAAAAAAGATATAGGTAATTAAGATAATTATTATAATAATATACTTGCACTACCTCACGCTTGCTATATTCCTGGTTGATTCTATATCCCTTGGATCGAGCTGCCGTATTCCTTTTAGAAAAGCAGGCGTAATCACTGTGGCCATATGTAGTCCTAGGGAGTCTTTTATTAAAAAGCCACGATCTGTCAATACAAAATCTTCTGGCAAGAGATTGTTTAAAATCCCACAATTCTCTATTAGACCTTTATCGCTTATTCTGCCACCATATCCATGTGATATAAATGATATTGATCCAGAAGGAGTGATGCCTATTAGTACCTTTACCGTATTATGTTGTTTGTACGTAGACCATGTAGTACATTGTACTTCAAGGCTACTTGATTTTTCCACTCTCATTTCAAAACAATCGATTATTACTGAAATCTTGTTGCCAAATGCTACCTTGAAGCATTCTGGCATTGATTTAATCAGCTGATCTCGTTCAGGCCAAATAATAAAAAATTTCATCCGATGATACATAATATTCAATGTGGTATAAAATATTCTGGAAATTGTTTGTACGCTGACGTTAAACATGTATGCCAATAAACTAAAATCTAAATTTAATCTAAGTTTTATCACCGTTATCAAAAACGTACCTCTAAGCATGTTTTACGTACTGAATTAGGAATAAATATATATAATTAAATGTGAACTGTATATATTGTATGTATTTGGTGTACCATTTGCCATATAGTAGACCTGTGTAAAAGAATTTTTTTTTTGTAATGTCACAAATAAAGTATATCTATCTAACACGCAAAACTTTAAATGCGCGCGGGCTACAGCGTCATTCTTCCATGCTCACGTAAAACTTTTACATTCGCTGGAAAACTCTCACTTTTCTTAACTTGTAGAACAATCTACTATTAATTCACTAGCGATTTAAGAAGAAAATTAACTCGCTAGCATATAAACATTATAAACAGTTACTTATGGAAACTATTATAGAGATAATAATAATAATGACAGTTTAAAATAATAATTAATCGAGTTATTTAACAATAACAGTAACGGCGTAACTGGAGACTTGAGTTACCACATTTATATTTTTATGACGCTCAACGCCTCAACGGCTTAAACCTGAAAAGAAACACAGATTGCAGGCAGCTGAAAATTATTTCGGTGGCGCAAATAATTCTCACATATAATCTCATAAGAGCATTAATTCTTTCCGCAATTTTTGTTACTGCGTTCCAACAACGTCGTATTAATTAGGACGCCTTCCAGAGGCGAGCGTTTCCTTTCCAGAGACTTTCCATTTGAAAATATATTTTTTGGAACTTTTCCTTACTGCCAATCTCTAGCGTGCTTTTAAAACTTTCTTTAGTGCAACAAAAGTTATTAAATTTGTTGTACATTTTAAATGCGGCATATGCCGCGGGTTTCGGCTAGTTTGTATAATATAACATATACTGTCCCTCATAAATTAGTAACACATGAAGTTTTTATCATCCATTTATCAGAGTGTTTTATTCCTGATACAAGTTTCTACATCTTCTCAAACTAAAAATGCACTTCCCAAAATGTAAATATATTCGTATACAGGGGAGGTTCAAAAATATGAAAATGATTCGAAATCAGTGCAAACAAATTTCGTTTTTGTGTCAAATTTTTAAATAATTATTAACAAACGGACCAAAATAATCTAAAATCAATTATATTTTTTTTTCGTTGATCGTTTATTTATGGGTTTCATTTATGTATAAAGAATCTTCTATTAATGACCCTTATTAATGAATGTTTTTTTAACTCGTATGTTAATCGGCGATTAATAATATCTACAATTAACGCAGACATTTTAATGGGCGAGCGTTAGCGAGCACGCTCGCCCATTAAAATGTCTCGATTATTAATCGCTCTCATTAACATACTTGTTTGTTAAATAACTATTAATAGATATGTTATAACAAATACTCCCAATTAACATTTTTATGTATTTTGAAAAATAAGAGTACTTTTTTCTTCAATCATTTTCATATTTTCGAACCTCCTTCGTATAAGTAGGATATTTACATTTTTGTAAATGCATTTTTAATTTGAGAAACTGGAGAAGTTTTAATGCACAATAAAATGTTCTGATAAATGGATATATGAAGGACACTATAATATTATAAGCAACAATCAAACGTGAGTAATTCTGTCAATCAAACGGTGGTATTGTAACAACGGAAAAACTTTGTTTAATCACGTATATTCTAAATGGCGCAAGTCTTCAACTAGAAAACGACGAAATATTAAAAATTGTGAATTGTTGCTATGAAGTAGTAAAAATGAATAAATGGATCCCATACGACATATGTCACTGAAATGGGAGAAAATCCTCTTTCTCATAATGCGACAGCTAACTATGAGTTCCATCTAAAAAATACAACTTTATATGTTATAATCCGAATTTAGAAACTTTTTGGACAACGCATTACGCCATTGAATTATTATGAAAAATAAATAATATTAATACTACTTACGGAAACTTGAAAATTTTCCTACCTATTGCCTCACCTTAAAAGTTTAATTTATTATTATTCATTTTAGATACACATTATTCTTACTTTCTGTGCCGCCTGGGCGATATATCCAAAATCAAAGTTGGGCGTTGTGACCAGAATCAAAAGTGGGCGTTGTGACCAGAATCAAAGTTGGGCGTTGTGACCAAGTTGGGCGTTGTGACCAAAATCGAAATTGGGCGTTGTGACCAAGTTGGGCGTTGTGACCAAAATCGAAATTGGGCTTTGTGACCAAATTGGGCGTTCTGACCAAGTTGGGCGTTGTGACCAAAATCGAAATTGGGCGTTGTGACCAAATTGGGCGTTCTGGCCAAGTTGGGCGTTGTGACCAAAATCGAAGTTGGGCGTTATGACCAAAACGGTGGTTTAAGTGGCGTCGATAGCTCTCTCCTATAACAGGCGTCGGTGGGCGTTGTGACCAAGTTGGGCGTTGTGACCAATATCGTTTTTCGGCGTTATGACCAAGTTGGGCGTTGTGACCAAAATCAAAATTGGGCGTTGTGACCAAGATGGGCGTTGTCACCAGAATCGAAGTTGGGCGTTATGACCAAATTCTGAGTTGGGGTTTGTGACCAGTGGGCGTTGTGTCATAGCCCCGTTGCCGCTAATAACATTTCTACCATTTTGGTACAGCTTTTCAAAACTTACAATCTTATTGCCTTCTTCTGCCTTTTTTTAAGGTCTTTTAAATTCTTGTTTATCATAGCTTCTATAATTTCTTGTCACACTTTCGGATCCCTACGATTACCTTTTACTTCTTTACTTAGATAACGAGGCAGGTTGGGAAAAAGAAGGTATTGCACTAGCCCGTAGTGAGGGTTTACTGTTGATAAACTCCACAGAATTTTTACTTTTGTCAATGTAAGTTTCTTTATAAACCAAATCTCCAGAATATAAGAGTTTCATTCATACGATGGTTCTCTTGAATGGAACAGAATTGGCGCGAGGTATCGACTTTAACCACTTTTCTTGCAACAGTTTTTCCTTGGGAAATCTAATAATCTGTACATAACCTTCTTCTTTCATGGCACTCGTATAATTTGAACGGCAATTTGGCACACAACATTTATCCGGCATCTGAAAATTAGACAATTTGTATAACATAACCTCCTTATAGTCTAACAAAGATACCAATTGACAGAAGGCATTTTATAGTACTTGCGTTGCAAATAAATCTTGAGGCTCCAATATCAAATAAACCTAGCAATAATCTTTGTATTAATGAATACAACACACAGAAAGCAAATCTACAACGTAGAATTGCACACTGCACACGAATCAGCTGATTAGTCGTTGGCCGTCTGCGCGCTGTTGCCATATTTCAAGGAACACGGCCTTATCTAGAAAGGGCTATGGCAAAAGGCATAGTTAGTAAAGCAATGCCTCACATTATTGCAGAATGTTGGCAAGTTAGTAACGTAACATAATCTTTGATGGTTGTGCCACAAAGCTTAGTATGTACAATTTATTAGGATGTAAGTTTGAAAGACAAAATATTCAAACATCTGAAAATAATAAATATTTCGTTCTGCCAGATTCTGTCCATATGCTAAAACTAATAAGAAACTGTTTTGGAGTAAAAAATATTTAAAGACTGCATGAACAACACCGTTAATTTCAATTTTATATTTAAGCTGAATGAATTAAAGGAAATGGAAGGGTTGCATTTGAGAAATAAGTTAAGGAAACATGTTTCATTTATAAGCAAAAAATGAAAGTAAATCTTGTTTCACAACTGTTAAGCAAATCAGTAGTAGATGCTCTGCTCTTTTGTAAAGAAAATTTACTGTTAAAAGATTTTGAAGGTTGTAGCACCACTGTACAATTTATAGAATTAATAAATAATGCATTTGATATTTCAAATTCAGGGAGGTTAAGCGAGTTTGAAGTCAAAAAAGCTGCATGCAGTAAAAATATAGAAATAATTAGAGTTTTACTATAAATTTTACAACTACATCACACACTTACAGATGAGGGATGGTAGGGTAAACTGGGGTAATTGTGGCATATACCAGCAACCCCCAATTTTAACCTCTATTATCTTATAAACGGAACAACTTGCTAAAACTTCTTTTTTAGAATGTAACTTAATCTCAGCGCCGTAACTAGGCAAACCATTATTGTATGCAAACCAATGTTTTAGCGCCCCTCAGTACAAAAACGATATATGTGACAAAAAATATTAATGATACTGTATGACTTCCACATTATATCCGGATATATGATCAGGGCCGGCATCTTTATGTTTTCTCGTGTGTTGCTCTTACTTCTAAAGGCAATAAATACCAGAAATGTCCAAATGATCGGAAGAAAAATTGTTTTGATTCATGTCAAATAGTCCTAAATGCTTAATTTAAATTTAATGCAAATTTTCTGAACAACATGCGGTGTTAGCAGATTAATTTTTAGTGAACGTGTATATTATCTTAAAAAGAATTTCATTAAAAGAATTCACAATTGTGGTTTTAATGGCTTCTTAGTGCCAGCTTTTTAAATTATCAAAACAAAAGTAGTAGTTTCTGGTAGTGACAAAACATACTTGGTGACCTAGCAATTTATTAGCACTGCGGTAGAGGTGTCTCAATTTCGAATGGTTTAGCATGGTCCTGGGGAAAAGTATTCACAGTAGGGGATGTTCAGTTGTGTGAAACTGACCTGAGAGAATGTCAAGTATGTACTTTTAAATTAGGTTATAATTTTTGACGTTTGACAAGTATTTTTAGCTATAAGCGTATTTGTCAAACCTCAAAAATTATAACCTAATTTAAAATTATATCCTTGGCAATTGGTCACGTTAGTTTCACACAACTAAACATGACCTACTGGAGATACTTTTCCCGAGGATCATGAGAAACTGCAAAACCTATACTAAGGTGTTTTTCCACGATCGGGAGTAGAAATCACTTTTTAGGTTACAAGTATTGTGGCAGAAATATCCCTTGAGATTAAAAGTGACACTTTAATACCTCAAAATAACGCCTAAAATAGGTCATTTATTCCCAGGAGTGCAAAAATTACATGGGGCATACTGTAATGGTGATACTTAAATCTACATAAAAAGTAAAAACATGAGTACCTATACTTCAAAAATTGCAAATTGAGAAGCTCGTATAGAAAATTTTGAAATCCATACATTTATAACAGGTTTAAGGTCTAGCGATTTAGATATGAAAGCAGACTGTAGAAGTGTTGTAATACCAGCTAAAGAAAAATGCTTCAGCTCTCCGGCATGACGTCACCACAGAGGTCCACCGATTAAACTGTAATTATCTTCTACCGCTGTATCCAAAGATTTATTATTACAAGAAGTAACTACCCTATCGACGTTTGTAAAGTTATTGCCTTCGCGCCCACTTGTTCATATAACCAAAATATCTATCTACAGACACTTAAACAAATATGGTACATAATTACAACACACTAAATTTACCTACTTTATTCACCGGCAAGGGTTTTGAAACCTAACAACTGTCCATTACGGTGATAATGCAATCTTCTGTGACTGTAATTTGCGTGTTTATTTGTGCAAAAACTACGGTAAATAACTTACACTCACAGCACCAAACACTAACAAAGGCACTAAGTGACTTGTCTGTTAAAAAAGCACAACTACAATCAATAATTTAAACCAACGTGTAGCTATAAGCTGTAAACATGTTAATGTTGCGGGAATTAACTACCTACTGTAGCCTACATCATAATCCCCTGACGTCAGAGAGCTGAGGCCCTGTTTTTAGCTGGTAGTGAGCGCTGTCAGTTATTTATTTTTTCTGTTCTCGTCCGAGGTCCGGTGTGCTGCTCGTATTGTTTCGTGTGTTGCTCGGGCTCGCAAGCAACACAACTGATGCCGGGCCTGTATATGATGTAATGTATTCAAACAAACATGTAGGTATTGAACAATAAATCCAAAATTTTTTATTCAAACATTATAAAAATAAACAACTAAATGTTAAAATAAGAAAATTCAATACAAACAAAATGAGAACAGAACACAAGATTAGAAAACACGATTCTAATAAAAAAAGTAAATATTATTATGTAGTCAGCAGAACATTTTACAAATCCCTATATATAAACATATGGTGCACCCAAAATCGGAACGCCACTGCGTCGTTTATAGCGCAACAATAAGCATATGCATTTATCAGTGAACACGGGTTCAAATCCCACTGGCTGCAATGTTTTTTTTTATTTCCAAATTCATGTAATTCGCTCTACTAAGTGTTTCTGTATTGTTACGTTCTTAACGTTCGGGCTATTTAAAATTATACGACAAACATGGGTTCAAACATTTATTTACAACTATTGGATTAATTATTGTTATTTACAAACACACGAGAATTATCAAGCAGAACACAAATTACTTTTAAACTACGGCACTATTTCTAACAACTATTATTATTTATTTCTATCACTCTTAAACACTAACGATGTATTTCTATTTATCTGGTCATCTATTTATTTATTTCACGCGTTTTATTTATCTGGGAGCTCGCCGCTCTGATGCTGAATTCGAACTGCCCGCTATTCATGCGGGCGTGTATTTATATTTCAGGTAATCCCTTTCTAGACTAACCGCGAGTTCGCTAGACTCTTCTAGAAACCGCATGACGCATCCGCGTTTGTTGCCCTCGAGCGCGTCCTTGAAAGCGTGAGTGTCCGTTGCACCTGGCTGTAAGGGCGCTTCCCGAGCATTCGACCGCTGTGACTCATATTTCTGCAGCCGCTTCGAGAAGCTCTGGAACGCTCGCGTATTAATCGCCAAGGCTGCCGACTCATCCATCCCTCGGCCCTCAGGATCGTAACAGTATTATTAGCAGCATTAAGGTATTTTTTACCTATTTTCTAGAGAATTTTGAAGACTTCAATCATAATTCGATCTAGCAAAATTTGTTTTTCTTGCAGCGCGCTTTCTGTATTAAAGACGTTGAAAACATTTTCTTTTGTAACTTTTTTATTTTGAACATGCAAAAATTATTTTAATTAGAATAAAACCACCTATGTGGTGCGTTCAAAAGCTTTAAAGATATATCAATATGTTAAAATAATACAATATAAACAAATAATTACATATAATTATGTGTAGTAACATGTGAACGTAGAATTAGGTTCTGTATTCGCAACCACACTGTCACACTGTTTTGTAATAGTCAATATATTTAAAACGGGAAGCTTTTTTTGTCGGCATATGATAATTCTTTTTTTTTAAATAAATTTACCATCGTGTAGGGTCGCAGAAGTGTTTTAAATTGAACAAATTCTACCGTTAAAGTGATTGTAGCGAAAAATACCATAGTACTGGAACAAGTAAGCTCTCAAAATCGATCTGTGGCATTCTGCTGATTGTTACAATGGACTGCTGTATCAGCGATGAGCCCAAAGCAGCGAATGTATATATAATATCAATGGTCCTGCTGCAACAGTTGCTAAAAATTTAAGTTAGTTTGTCGCCACTATTGTATTATATTGTTTTAAAAATGGAAACATTTTTATATTTTGAATAATGCCACTTATGCGGTGGGCTAATAAGCTAATAATTCTAATGTTTTGATTGATATAGGTAAGAACTATAAAATAAATCTGGTAGACATATAATACTTCCTTTGCAAATTGTACAAGGCCATGTAATGTATCGACCAGATTGGGCGCAATTCCCACTATTATAATTAGCAATATTTGGACTTAAATCGTCAATATTACAAATTAATTTATTTGCAAAGTTGGCCACTTGCTTATTTATTTTTTATTAGTACTAAAGAACTTTTTCAGTGCCATTTTGGCGCCCCTTGCAGCTTGCGCCTGTAGGCGGGGGCCTACTCTGCCTATACCTAGTTACGGCCCTGTTTAATCTAGTGACTTTCAATATCAGACAGCCAAATCTGAGAATCTATATTTGAACTACAAAGAAAAAATTATATAATTATGATACTTTTATCAGAATAGATTAATAGATATGCTAAAACTTATACCCATGTTTAAGTGTTCGTAAAATCACGTTGAATTGTTTTTTTGGTCGATTCGTTCGCAATGGAGATGAAACAACAACCCTACATACAGGCAGTTCATTTCAGCATATAAAAAGATTTTGTGCGTGCAGAGATCAGAGAGCAGGGGCAGGAAATTGCATACATTTAGAAAACGTAACAATTTTGAACATTTTTAGTTCAAAATTTTTTAAAACAATCATTAATGAATCACTTACAATTGAAAATAGTTCAGATACATAGGAAGAATCAGAGGAGTACCCCCGAAATTTTTTAAAAGAACATAGTTATGCTATTACTTGTAATTCCATTTTAACTCTCTGGTTTCATAACATTTAAATTAGGAAAAACACTAAAATGTGAATACTGCATATCTGAGTTCTATGGTGATAAAGATTTTTTTTTACATTCACTAATAAACCACAAAAGAAAGGGGGGGGGGGTTAAGTTTTCCAAGAGCTAGTATTATTGACACAATGAATACATCCAAACAGACTGAATAAAAAGTCTATATATATTAAGTTAAAATATGATTATTCATGATACGACACCATCAAAAAATCACAGAAGCTTATTGTTTAAAGGAGTTTGTAATATGTATTTAAATACCAAGCTACATTTTATCTGTAAAAATGCTGCACAGAAACAATCTATTAGAAATGTGTATACTAAATTAATATCATTTAAGGGTAAATAAACAATTTTTAAGTTATATGTTTTCTTTTTTAGCCTTGCTGTTTTATATTAACATTTTATTTGTATATTCTTATGCTCTGTAGACCTTTAAACAATTGCTGCACATCTATTGATAAAAACTATTCTATTTTAATGTTTTTAATCTTACCTAAGGAATTGCCTTCATTTTTGAGTAGTATTGATTAGTATTAAACTAAATTTTGCTCTAATTTGATCACCTACCTACCCCATAATTACGAGGTCTAAATGGTGATTATCAAATTTTAGTAACTGTATTGAGAGCACACTATATATTTATGGTTTTTTAACTTCTGAAATGAAAGTGAAGCCCAATTTATAAGTAAAATTTGTACTAACCCTTGTAGTTTGTAATCTATCTCCAATTCAGAAAAACCTTAATAGAGAAATAAAAAATCTCAAAATATATTCTAAAGTGTCCGTTTTGGAATATCACAATAGTAAATTAAATTAAATTATATACAGTGTGTCCAAGGATCGATATTACAAGAGGTGAGATGGACTAAAAATTGTTGAATTTTATTTTAAGATTGTGGGATTAGGTCCTGCTTGGTCTGAAGAGAATTTTAAGAATATTTTCAGTTTTTGAACAAACAACTTGGCCTTGACAGTAAAGAGAAAACTATTTTTGTTCATGATACGGCAAAATTTTACCAAGAAAACTTGTTCAGAATGATAAATTATGGCCCTACACACAATTTCAGGAAGATTTACCATCATATTAAACCGTTAAAATTGCATTTACATATTAAAAATGACGATTTGATTAAGTCGGTAGAATTTCCTGAAATTTTATATATAGCCATAATTTTCCATTCTGAACAACTTTTTGTAGAAACATATTGCTGTATTGTAAACAAAAAGGGTAGTTTACCTGAAATAAAAATACAATTTATTTTGTTTAATCTAAAATTAACGGTTTCATTTAAGTAGGTAGATCTTCCTGAAATTTTGTATAGGGCCATCATTTATCATTCTGAACCACTTTTCTTGGTAGAATTTTTCCGTATCATGAACTGAAAGGGTAATTTACCCGGAACAAAAAATAGTTTCGCTTCACTCTCAAGGTCAACTTGTTTTTTTTTAAACTGAAAATATTCTTAAAATTCTCTTCAGACGAAGCAGGACCTAATCCCACAATCTTAAAATAAAATTAAAAATTTTTTATTTCATCTCACTTCTTGTAACATCAATCCTAGGACACACTGTGTAGTTAACTATCTTACAGAAGCGGTTTCCAATAACTATTACAGTACATATTTAATAATACTAAGTTTTTGCTTAATTGTCTGAAACTTGCGACTCAGTACTAAAAATAGTATAGCACGCCACTGGTAATGCGAAAACAACTATCTGCCATATTGAAAACCCATTGCAGACCGAAATTACTTGTTTAAATGCTCCTTCCTCCCTCTATTTATTCAAAGGTAGAAAAGAAGGTGATGCACCTTACTAAAATAATTTTGATTATACAGGGTGTCTCAAAAAGTGTGGCGAATTAAACTTACTTTTTTTGAAACGGAATGCCCTATGATTGGGTAACTTACAACGTTTGCATTAAAACACTAACCATTTTGATATAAAGTTGTATGGGTCTAACGTCAACTGTTTTGGAGATATTAATGATTTCATGAAAAAAATGCTGAACTTTAGAAGGCTGCTGTAAGTAACAAAAAACAACCGAATGAAGGAAAACGCTACTACAAAATTATTTTTTGGGTGAGTTACTTTTAGAGTGGAAAATAATGGCTGTGGGCATTATTGCAGTACAGGTTGTTTAACATTTGCAAATTTAATCATTTCGGTTTTTTATATTAAACACCCTGTATGTTTTAATATTTTTGAAAAGCTTTTTTAATAAACTTTCTCTTAATATGTTACTTCATACCCCTAAATTTAAACTGTTTTCAGATATGCGTATTTCAGCATAAAAAACAGATTAACGCCCTTTAAACGCTTTATTTCAAGGGACAACAAACAAATGGCGCTAAAATGATAATTTAAACACTTGAGCTCTTCAAACAAAACATAAAACTAGGTTTCAAAAATATAAATCCAGTCATTGTTGATAAAAGGAATAATAAACATGAAAAACGAGAAATGTAGAAATACATTAATTTCCGGATTAAATAAAATCAAATTAAACATCCAAAAGCGAAGACACTAAAATCCTATACATAATTACTCTAAATGTTTAAATCTTTCTCCTTCCATTCTCTGAATATTAACGCTATACAAGGAGCTCATAATTTGCTAATATAATAATTTCGATCTGGTTAAACGAAGCACCCTGTACTTTTAATGATCTTTCTCGTGATATTTTATTTTCTAGCCCAAATTGTCCTGCTTTTTTTGTTTTTTTTGTGTTTGTTATTTCTGGTTTCAGCAGCGTCAGAGTTTTTATTATCTAAACCTGGTTCATTGTTGTTCTCGAAGAGTTGCAAATGTATTATAATGGAGTTTGTTTGTTATCTCTTGAAATAAAGCATCTTAAAGCACTTGAATAGTTTTTTTTGTTAAACTACGCATATCTGAAAAACAGTTGCATTTACTGAAATGAAGTTACATATCAAAAGAAAGCTGATTACAAGGGCTTTTAAGAAATATAAAAATATACATGGTATTCTATTTAAAAAATCCGAAATTATTAAATTTGCAAATATTGAGCACCCTGTATAGCATTAATAGTCACCCCCACTATTTTACACTCTAAAGGTAATTCACAAAAAAGATCATTTTTGGTAATGTTTTCCTTCATTCAATTGTTTTCTGTTACAGCAGCCACTTAAGGTTCACAATTTTTTGTATAGAATTGTTAATATCCCCAAAACACGTAACGTTAGATCCATACAACTTTATATAAAAATGATTACTTCAATGCAAAACTTGTAAGCTGCCTAAATATCAGGCATTCCATTAAAAAAAGTAAGTCACGCTTTTTTGCGGCACCCTGTATAATCAAAATTATTTTCTTAATGTGCACCACCTTTGCACTTACAACTTTTGTGTAAGTGATATCTATGTAACTCTCATAGTTTTAGAAATACCTTCCACCGTTCCACCCCTCCATCGTTGCTGGACTCTGCATTACTGCTTCGGTAGCTCAAATTGGGTTTGCGGTTTGAATGTGTTCACAAAGTTACATATATTCTATTAAATGGTAAGACACATGCTACAGTCAGCTGGTGATATGTTTAGTGACAACAAAGAGGAATATAACAGAAGCAAAAAGTCCCTAATATACGGTTGGCGGTTCCCACTTCTAATGACGTAATTAAAGCTGATATGGAACGATACTAATTTTTTCCGAAAATTTACGAATACATTTTTGAGTAAATTTACTAGTAAATTTTTCCTGAAAATTTTGTTAATCCGAAAATGGTACGTATGCAACGTATACAATATATTTTCGTAATTATTTTTGTAAACCTGAGCAGTAGTATAACATTTTAGAAATATTTATAATTTATGTGCAGATTTTGTATTTGGAACAGATAAACGCAAAACATAACCTAATATGTTGTACCAGTGGCGTTATTAGATAGTAACTTGAGTTTATTAAATTCTCACGAGCGACAGTAGCGACAGTAAATAGTTATATTTGATAGCAGCAGCATTACATTCACTTAACACTTGGGTACCTAAATTTGTAACTAGTGGGATCTTACCATCTGCGCAGATTTACACGCACAATTATTTTTACGACCAGATTACTTAGGAGTGCGAGTGTTTCTAAATAATTTACGCATAAATTTACTAGTAAATGTCTTATACAATTTTCTGTTTGCAACGTGCAAACATTTTCAAAATAATCTATGAAAAAAATTACTGACAAATTTTCTAATAAATTTAGTATCGTGTCATACCAGCTTAAGTGCGTAAAAAAATGACGGCAATTTCACATATTTTAACTGCTTATTTAGGACTATAGTATAAGCAAAATTAAAATCGTAAGGGATGCTTATAGAATTTTGGAGTAATATGTATTACAACACTACAACATATGAAACTGTATATGAGACTAACAGTTGCTATTTTTTAAGTTGCTATAATACACGACTGGTTATTCCTGACGAATTGACTTTTTGTTCATACTACACAGGGTGGTGCTGGATTCTGGATTAAAAATGGAGGGTGAGTTACCTCACACGCACTTAGGCCGCATTAAGTGGGCCCATTGTGCTACCTCCCAGCAGCTCTCCAAGTTGGATATCACTCAAGCCATCCAATCCTTTGAATGTACTTAAGGACAACCGCAACTGGAGTGTTGCTAATTCTGACCATATCGGGCCAGAAGTCTCCCAACATGGATCTTCTGACTCTTGCGAGAGCTGGACAGTGGCACAGAACGTGTTCTGCTGTCTCGTCATCCTCGTTGCATCCGCGACAGTTTGGGCTGTCCACTAGTACCATCCTGTGCATATGTTTGTTTAGAGTGCAGTGTCCAGATAGGATACCCACGACTAGTCGAAGGTTTCTCCGGGACAGTTGCAAGCAATATTTGGCTGTCTTTGGCGAGGGCGCTGTAATAGCAGCTCTTGCTTGCCGGCAGCTTTGCATGTTAACCCATCTTCGTATGAAGCTGTTTAAGGTTTCTTGATATAGCATAGAGCTTAATATTGTCAGGGATATAGGGATTACAGGTTCTGGCCCCCAGAGAGGTTGTCCGGAAGCCAGTCTCGCAGTCTCATCAGCCTCTTCATTGCCGTAGTTACCGTCATGTCCTTTCACCCATACAAGGGAAACGACATTATTCTTTGAGATATCCTCGAGAGCTTCACGGCACTGCAGTACCACACCTGAGGTAATTTTGCAACTGCCCAGGGCTAGTAAAGCGGCTCTACAGTCACTGAAGATACCAATACATTGATTCTCGATGTTCCTTTCAAGAATTGCTTTTGCACCATGCATTATTCCAATTACTTCCGCTTGGAAGACAGTGGCTATTTTGCCTAGTGGTATGCTTTGGAGGAGGTTCAGATCGTCAGAGAAAACTCCGGCACCCGTTCCATGCTTTGTTTTAGATCCATCAGTAAAGATGGATATATCTATATGCTGGGTAAACCCGGCATTTTCATAGACGTTAAATTGTCTGCTGAAGGCATATTGTAGAGGGAGGTAGTCTACTATAGCGTCTAGAAGAGGGATCTTGTCGACGGCCTAATTCAGGATGCGGGTATGTCTGCCTCCTCTGCCTGCTGTGTGCCACAGCCCTTTGTAGCGCAGCCTCAAGGCGGTCCTTACGGCTACTTCCTCCACAAAAAGATCAAGTGGTGGAAGGCATAAGACCACCTCTAAAGCGGCCGTAGGGGTTGAGCGTATAGCACCTGTAGAACTAAGACAGGCAAGGCGTTGCACATGTCCTAGTTTACTTGCTGCCGTAGCCTGTCTGACCCTGGGCCACCAGACAAGTGCTCCATAACATAGCATGGGCCTTATCACAGCAGTATACAGCCACAAGGTAATTCGAGGGGAGAGTCCCCAGGATTTACTCAAAGCGCGGCGACACTGCCAGAATGCCATGCATGCTTTTTCAGTTTTAACCTTTAAATGTTTCTCCCAATTCAGCTGTCTGTCAAAAATAACTCCCAAGTATTTGACATTGTCTGAAAAGCTGAGAGAAGTGTTGAATAGGAGAGGTCTACGTAAAGGTCCCACCTTCCTTTTATTTGTGAAAAGTACCATTTCTGTCTTTGAAGGATTGACAGAGAGTGACTGTTCATTACACCATGTTTCTGTTATTCGAAGAGCTGTCTGCATTAAGTTACAGAGCGTGCCCTCGAACTTGCCAGTAATGAGGATGACGATGTCATCCGCATATCCAGTAGTATAGAATCCAGCATCATTGAGTGTGCTTAGAAGGCTGTCTATCACTGTATTCCACAGTAGTGGGGACAGAACCCCCCCTTGCGGACAGCCCTTCGTCACAACACCTCTAATGGAGTTGTCTCCTATATTAAATTGTACTGCTCTCATCATAAGCATGTGTTTTATCCACTCACAGAGAGTGGGTGCCACACCATGCCTGCGTAAGGCAGAGTTAATGCTCTCAAAGGAAGCCTTGTCAAAGGCTCCTTCAATATCAATAAAAACTTCCAGAGTGGACATTTTATTGTCTAGCGATCTCTCAATACGGTTCACTACAGCATGTAGCGCCGATTCAGTAGATCTCCCTGAGATATAGGCGTGTTGGTTCGGGTGCAATGGGTGTAAAGCCAGCACCCTTTCCCGTATTTCTCTGTCACAAAGTCTCTCAAGCGTCTTTAGTAAGAAGGATGTAAGACTAATGGGACGATATGATTTGGCCTGGGTATAATCCATACGCCCTGGTTTAGGTATAAAAACTACCTTCACTTCTCTCCAGCTCTCCGGTATATATCGAAAAGCGACACATGCCCGGTAGATGCGTACCAGGTGAACAAGCATCAGGTCCAGTCCCCTTTGTAGCAGGGCTGGAAAGATACCGTCCACTCCTGGCGAGTTGAAGGGGAGAAAGGAGTTTATAGCCCAGGTTACTTTGTCACCCCGTACGACCTGGTTTGCCACATTCCAATCTTCCTCTGAGGGAGGTGGGATATTGGGTTTTGGCCATACATTATCAGGGGTGGCAATACAGCTTGGAAAATGTGTTTGAATTAGCACTTCCGCTGTCTCTTCGGGTTTGGTTGTAAAAGAACCATCCCCTCGCCTGACACAGGGTGGTGCTAATTTCTTTCGGAGAAGTATACCAAAGTATCCCAATGGCCAAATTAATGTAAAAAGTTTCCTATGTTAAAAAAACACTTTTTAGTTCATAGTCGGATTTAGTAACGAATGTGTTAAGTTATTTCGATAGATGTAAATGTATTTATAATAATGTCTCTAGCAGGTAGATAGATATAAGTATTCTTGTAATATACCGGGTTGTAGCAATAAGTAATATAATGAATTAACTGATGTGAGTTATAAAATAAACACTTTCTTATAATTCCAAAAGCAGTTGAAAAAAGAGCAAAGTGGTTTGAAGCTACAAACAAATATCTGCCCGTAGGCCAATTAGTTTATTCAAACAAAACGCTATGTGTGTGCGAAGACCATTTTAAAGAAAGTTCGTTTACAAGGTCTTTAAGAACAAACTATTGCCAAACAGAATCCCTAAATGCTGCACATTTTCTGACATCGCCACTGCTGATCGCTCTTCAACTGCATCTACACTACTGCCCGATTAACCATCATGCAAAAAACATACCTTTTCTTTTGAACAGAAGATTTAATACAATTTAATCCACAATACACTAACAATCAAGAAACAGTAAGTACTGCAGTTGTACATCCCAAACAGACACTTTTAAGTTCCATAAATGTGTGTAGAGTAGCCGAACTTATTCCCAAGAAGGAAAAAAGTGTATATGTTGTATAGATCACAAAAAAGCATTTCTACAATAGTGAATAAATAAATTTAAAAAAAAAATACAGAAATGCTTAAGGCTCTTGAAGGCCGTTTTGATTCTGCTGGGATAGAATGTATTACGTCACAAAAAATTTCCAAAGTGGACATCTAAAAATAAAGTGTTTGGGTTGGAAGTATATAAAAGAGAGCCAAAATGTAATCCATTTTTAAGTAAATTTTTGAAATTATCATATGGGTAATATTGCAAAATATTTAAAACACATTTCCTTTACAACTGGTATAAACAATGCGCTAATGAATCGCCTCTAATCAAAAGTTAAAAAAATGGACAAAGAAGATAGATTGTGTACTTTAATTT
This sequence comes from Agriotes lineatus, assembly GCA_940337035.1. Taxonomy (NCBI): domain Eukaryota; kingdom Metazoa; phylum Arthropoda; class Insecta; order Coleoptera; family Elateridae; genus Agriotes; species Agriotes lineatus. The sequence continues at coordinate 93,165,006 of OW679202.1, forward strand.
TTGACGAGATTAAATTTTGTGATCAATTAATGTATGTTAAATCTGCAGACAAAGTGGTGGGTTAAAATAACTTATCTCGGCTTCACAAGCAATAGATCTGAAAGTAATATGTACAATCTGTGATTTAGGAACTACAAACAGAGCAGCCCTACATCAGTTAGAACAATTATCAGAAAGGCCAGGCCTATCTATTTTTGTTAATAATGGAAAGATCATCACCTTATTTGACTCACCCCATACCCCATTTATTGAAATTAAGCAGAAACGCTCTATTAAAATACAACATTCAGTTTGGAATAAATACAATATCAAAATACGAGCATAGTTTAAATGTTATACAATATATGATAAAACCAAACGATTTGTGTTTATACAAAATATAAGATTATTATTTTGAATTTCAATGACATCGAAAACTCAATAGCTGCGCAGATATTAAGTTATACCGTAGCATGCGCTATAGAATCGATGATTTCCAATGATCCACAAAAACTTCCTGCTGAAACTATATTTACTGCAGAATTTGCAGATGACGTGGATATGCTTTTCGACAGTTTTAATGGGCGTTTGTTGCATACTGACGTGGGAAAAGGTTGCGATGCTGTTTATATGAAAAATCGATACATATACAATTTTGGAATTTAATTAAATCAAAAATAAATGTCTGGACATTTATAGATAATAATGAGTAGTCCAAAGTTATCCAAACATTACCATTAAAAAACGCTTGGCTTTCCAATGTAGAAGCAATACAGGAAATATGGAAGATATTTAATCAAGATGGCTTTCGATTCTTAGCAATTCGTTCTCTCAGTCAAGATCCCAGTGAGACCATTCTTGCAATGATTACTAGGCCATACGGAGCTCCAAACACTAGCCCTAGTTGTTATCAATTTGTTTAGGCACTTAAAACATCTGTATTTAATAACTTAATCGCTCCACATAGCAAACAATCTAACTGCGTAAAAGATTAGGATTTTACAGAATTTACAAGACCTAATAGAGCAAGAATTTCAACAACCAGGGGTTATCATAGATGACGCACTTGAAAATGAACTGACTAGTTCCGATATCAATACAGGATGTGAGTTTCTCTGATTTTGATATTCAAGCAGTACCTAGTGTGTCGTTATTTTATTAGAAAAGTCCAAGTACCCGATTGTGACCAATGCAAAGGATCGTTGTTAAGTTATTCTGTAGAACATTATTACGGCCTAAAACGAATTTTACGATACCGCGCCGGCACATACAAAAATTAAGTAAAAGCTAAACGGCCTGCGCGGACGATATTACTCTAAATCGCAACAAAGACTCACCTAGGACCGCTGCCCAGCCCGTAACAAGATATGCCGACTAGACATCAGTGGAGCAAGGGAAAGTCCTACGGGCAACGGCCAAAGGGACGGTAAATAGGGATAATATTAAATAAGGCGCCATCCGGTTTCATCGATATAAACGAAAATGCCAATATAGACCCAGAGTGAAATCGGGAAATCAAATGAGCCTACCTTCCAATTTATCACCTTGGCGAAATCCAAAGCTCAGCGGGAATGGAATATAAGTGCAGCCTCACGACCTTCAGCACTGCAGCGACGAGCGCAACCGACTTACCTGCAATGCTTAAACACTCAGGCTTCGCAGTACATTTATCTTTACACCTTCCAACTTATCACCTTGGCGAAATCCAAAGCTCAGCGGGAATGGAATATAAGTGCAGCCTCACGACCTTCAGCACTGCAGCGACGAGCGCAACCGACTTACCTGCAATGCTTAAACACTCAGGCTTCGCAGTACATTTATCTTTACACCTTCCAACTTATCACCTTGGCGAAATCCAAAGCTCAGCGGGAATAGAATATAAGTGCAGCTTCACGACCTTCAGCACTGCAGCGACGAGCGCAACCGACTTACCTGCAACGCTTATACACTCAGGCTTTGCCGTACATTTATCTTTACACAGTACATACAGTGTGTCCCAAAAAGTTTTATACAAATGGAGAAAAAGTTTATCTTACATTTCACAAAAAAAATTCTTGATAAAAAGCTATGCATGACTTGTAGATCCATAATCAAGTACAAAATTTTTAAAACATTGTCTGATATACAGGGAAAATCAAAATTATGATTTGGAATAAGAGTAACATACGTTCAAACTGTAGTGGAGAGCCAAATGTTCATTGAAATTGTTATTTCTACCTGAAAGTTGAGCGAGAGTATCCGTTGGAGCTGCGACAGATGACTTAAACAAACAAAACTAAATGCTGACTTCTTTATTTCTGAGAAGTGAGCATTGTGCTCAGGGCCTATGCACACGTAACTCAGCAGTTGCATTTGTTACGCATTTAATATATGGAAGAGGTGTTAAAACAACCTGATTAAGAGGCCTGCTTTTATTTTGTTTTCAAAGTAACCTTATGGAAAAACAGCTGATAGCAACCTACCTGATCACGTTTTTTAACATCCATTAATAATAGTTTCTTCGGGAAATTATCTATTCTATTTCACGGCATTAAAAAGTGCTAATTAATACATTTTTTGTTAGTAAAACTACTATGAAAGAAAACATCCCCGAAGCCACGTTTATATGTTGACACATATTAAACATTTCTTCGGGAAGTTACCTATTTCATTTTAAAGCGTTAGTCATAGCTAATACATTTTTTCGGAAAATTATAAATGTAATTAAACATCCCTGAAGCCTCGTTTATGTGCACATTCAGCATTTCTTCGTAAAATTACCTATTTCATTTTAGAGCATAAAAAAGTCCTAACTAAGAATAAGAACGCCGATCGCTGTTTGAATGTGCGTAAAAATATTTTCATGAAACAGCTACATTTTCAGAGAGCGTTCTAATTTTCAACACAATCTCAAACTTAAGCTTCGTATCGTAAGATGGCGATAAAATAAAAAGCACGGTTAAACCAAATACTGTTGGATGAACAAGTACTTGTTCCCTCAACGACTATAGTAACTGTTTTAAAAATGTAACGAATACTTTTACAAGTTGATATCCATTACTTCAGATTTTGCCGGGTAACGAGTACTCGTGTAACGAATAGTTAATTTTTTAACATCACTACCGAGCAGCCATAGAAAAGATAGAAGAACGCTCACGTCGCGCCAAGGATGTGATTATCTTCGAAGTTGAAGAGAGCAAGGAGGCCAATCCTGTAGCTATAAAGGAAGCATACCACCTCAAGGTTGTCCAACTACCACAGTTCCTTCCCCTGAACTTGGACATCCCAGAATCACTCCCTAACCAATTGAGTGATACTCAATATATTCGCTTGGGAAAGCCAACGTCAGCTACGAACAGACCACTTAAAGTCTCATTTGAAAATCTCCATCTTCGCTTCGCCATTCTACGTAGCTACAAGCACACGCGTCAACAGATTACCTTCAAAAGCGACCAGACCCCATTGCAACGTGACACTCTGGCCCAACTGAGAAAGGACCTGGTGGAAGTACAAGCGACAGATCCAACAGCAACCATCAAATACGTTCGAGGCACCCCCAAGATCGTCCGTTGAACATCTCAACAGAATCATCCGGAAAACTCCAATCGGCAGCAGTAACTACCGTTCCTCTAAAATTAATTTACACAAATATCTCCAGCTTACTACCCAAAATCGACCAATTTCAGATTGCAGTTCAACAACTTGACCCCTACATTATAGCTCTCACCGAAATCTGGCTTAACTCAGGCATCCCAAACTCGATGTTGGCCATCCCTGGATATTCCATTCATCGGAAATATAGGATCAACAACATAAGCGGCGGAATAGCAGTGTATGTGCGAAGCTGCCCTATTGATGGAACTACATCAGTCACTTCGGTAGAAGCACTATGCAGCAATGAGGCTAAATCACTATGGTTGAAAATCTGCTCGGATCAACTAACACTTGAACTCGGCGTCGTCTATAGCCCCCCCGGGGTTCTCCCGACTGACGCCAACGCTATCATCATGGACTAGATCCTGCTGGCAAACAACCGAGTCGCTTTCTATTGCTATTATAGACAGATTATTTAATCTGTTTTCTGACATTGTGGATCGCAATTTAATTTTTAATAATTTTTAGTTTGGAGAAAGATCTCTTACCAGACGCAACTGAAACTGGTAACGTGAGTAATATTCTAAGAACTATTGACATATTTGGAAATGATGCTATGAGCTGATTTTCAAAAATATATTCAAGAATGGACTGGGGCTCTAACTGATGCTTTTCAGCTGAAGTAGGTTTAAGATGTAATTTTAAAGATTTTATCTCTTCAAATAATTCTATTCCATCTACATCTGATTCCTTTCTAGAATCATCAGTTAGATGAAGATGTAAATCTTTACAACATTGTAATAGTTCGTTTTCCGTTAAATCAAACATATTATAGAGAAATCCAAACATAGTATCATATCTTGTTATTCCCTCAAATCTGTCTCTTAAAGACGATAAAGTTTGATCTAATATATTAAAATAAACGTTAACTTTATAATAATTTTTTGGATCAATAATTGGTTCATCACTGTGTTCATAATCAAATTATCTGGGTTTTCTTCGTGGTCTAACAGACTGAACAGCAGGGAAATTAGGTTCAATACCGAGTTCATCAGCAAGTGTATTAGCGTCAGTAAGAACATTATTGAATTCTTCATCTGATCGAAGAGCTAAGAAAAAATCTAACAAATTTTTAAAATGCTCTCAGCAAGTTTTTATATTTATAGTAGGATTTTGCATCATCGTGCTCAAAACATTAATTTTGATTAAAATATTGTACCAAATAATTGTTGAGCACAAAAATTTATAACTCTGAATTTTTAATGCCAAAGATTTGGCTTGATGTGAAGCACTGTGGTCTTGTACGGATAAACGACTTTCAATTACTTCTCCCAATGCATCATATATTTGCCCAATTTGGTAACGCAGGGGCTTCACAGCGTCTATTCTACTAGACCACCGTGTATCACTAAGTGGTTTTAAATTTAAATTTGTTGTGTGTTTTTTCAGAATTGACCATCTTTTTACCGACGCAGAAAAAAAAACAAATAATTCTTGAACTATATCAAAATAACCAGAAGTCTCAAAAGAAACTTTAGCAGCATCGTTCACTACTAAATTTAATGTATGGGCTGTGCACGGCACAAACAATGCTCGCGGATTTATTTCTAAATTTTTTTTTTGAAAACTATTATGTTTGCCGCGCATATTTTCCCCATTATCGTACCCTTGGCCACGCATGTCCTAAATATTTAAATTCAACTTTGAAAGTAAATTTATTAAAAATTCACTTAAACCCACTCTAGTTGAATCATTAATAGGACAAAATTCTATAAAATGCTCGCGTATTTCAATTTTTTTTGAGGACTCATTTAACATTGTAAATCTAAAAATTATAGTCATTTGTTCGATATGACTAATATCCGGTGTACAGTCAAGAATCATAGAATAGTATTTACATTTTCTAATTAAATCCAAAATATTATTTCTAATTTTGTTACCAATGACATCTATTATTTCATTCTGAATTTTGTCCCCTAAATAATTTACCATTCGTGTTTCATCTTTTTGTGACTTTTGAGTCCGAAGCACATGTTCTGACATAACAGAATCAAATTTTGAGATCATCTCAACAGCTTTCAAAAAATTACCGTTATTGCTTTCAAATAATTTATTAGATTGCCCGCGTAAAGCAAGACACTGTCGGGACAAATATTGTATTGTTAAAATTATTCTCTCAATCACAGCATGCCAGTGCTTTGCTTCTGCATTGAACAAACGTAGTTGCGTCTGGTTTACAGTTTGTTCTTTTGATAACAATTTTATAAGTTCTAACTGATTTTTAACATTTGCATTGTGAGTATCACTTTTTTCGTGCCTTGAAATCAATAGTGACAAATGCTGCCAGTCAGAAACACCTTCCTTTTGCGAAAAATTGTTTTTAATTTTGCCAAATATTGTACAACAAAAGCAATAAACTGCATTATTTTTTATTGAATAAACTAACCACGTTCTGTGTCCTGCTGCGACTGCTGTAAATCTGATGAGCAGCCAAATTTCTTTAGTTCAGAAAGCCTTGATGAGGATGACGTGCTGGCTTCTCTTCTCTCTGGTTTTGGAGACTCCGAGTCAGATGAAGTCACCTTCTCTTCCCCAGATTCGGAATATTCCCTCATAATTTCCATTTCGACTTCTTGGACGCACGGCTCATTAAGTGGCCCGGAAAGAGAACTAGAGCTTGATTCTAATGCTTCCGCTGACACATTTTCTGGCTTCAAATATTTTTCTAAAGTATTGGCCAGTTTTGTCTTTTCTTCTTTTTTTTGTAGACTTTGTTTTCGATACTGAAAACCCGACAGCCTTTTCGTTTTTCTGTTCTAGAAAAATTATAACAATTTTATTACTTAATACAATTTAAGAATATGTAGGTAACTATCTGTGTATTGATTGATATATGATTGATATGTATGTAGGTACTTACCATATTTATCACTTTTCTTCAACTTTCTTCAAAACACAATCACTAACAAAATTAATTTTCTCTACTCGATCTTCTCTGCAGCCAATTCAAAAATTAAATGACCAAATAATTATCATTGCACCCATATTACCACAGCATTAATGTAAGCATCATATAATATTATATTTCTTTAAATCAGCTTTAAACAATTAGGTACTTACCGACAAAAGAGATCGCCGACACCCCGATCAAAAATAATGTAAATACCTACTTCATAAATACGATATGTTTCACAGTCAATTCTGATAAATATCCGGCTTTTTTGTAATCATTGCATCGCTGGTGGAAAAAACCTTTTCTTCCCGGTAACCAAATATACCCAAAAAATTTCCCGGTGACGCATAAATTTGAAAAATTCCCGTTTTAAGACCAAAGTTTTTAAACATTTATTATTGTATAAAATTACAACATTTCATACATTACCACCCTATTGATACATACATTTACTGTTAAATGAGGAATGCTGATTTACATAATACTGCTAATTTATAATTAACAAAAATAGAACATAGATATCGCGAACATTGCACACTCAGATCACTCAAATGGAATTTTATTAGACTCCTTGGCATGCTTGTCAATTCTATTTAGAACCTGTGATCTGGCGAAATGTTTTGCCTTGTCCCACGTTACACAAAAATGCCATTTATCGCGACCTTTAAAGTGATGGTCAAGAGCCGCAATTACGAGAGGCTTAAAGAAAACAAAATCGAAGTAGTGGATGGCGGTTATCTCCTTCACAAGGTCGTGTGGCATCGCAATAATTCTTCTGCAACCACCTGTTCCAGTTACATTGAACATGTTGTGAGACATCATGGATCCAATGCAGTTGTTGTTTCTTATGGTTATCCTGTCGATGCAGTAGATAAAAAAAACTAACGCCACGGAAAGAAGTCGTAGATCGAGAAAACTCTCTTCTGGGGATGTTTATTTTGATGAATCGATGATAGCACAAGTGACACAAGATAGATTCCTGTCAAATGAAACTAATAAAATTCGTTTCATATCGATGCTCAAACAAAAATTCGAACAGTCGAATGGGGTAATGAAACAGGCTCAAGAAGATGCCGACGTAATAATCGTTAGTACTGCGATTTCCTTTATCGCCAAATTATGATGTGCTTTTTATAAATGGAGAAGATATCGATCTGCTTGTTTTGCTGACAGGATTGACTCATGCTAATTTTCAAAACATATTTTTTCGCAAACCAGGAACAGCTAAAATTACAGAAAAATTTTACTCACCAAAATCGTTCGAGTGTAAAAAATCAATAGAAAATATTCTCTTTCTCCATGCATTTAGCGGATGCGATACAACGTTGGCCATTTTTAAACAAGGGAAAATAAAATCTTGTTCGACACTTGAAAAAAATCGGTACTGAATGCGATCGTCGGAATTTTCAAGAATGATAACGCAGATGCAGACGAAATTGTGGAGACAGGTGAAAATTTCCTCATCACTTTATACGGAGGTAACATGAAAAGGGACACCCTGAATTAAGTTCGCTGTTTTGCCAGTAAAGGGCATTCCAATCTTGCTAATATCCCACCAATGAGAGATGATGCACGTTACCACTCTTTCAAAAAATACTATCAGGTCCAAACATGGATTGGAAATGAAAAAAATCCAGAAGACTGGGGATGCAAACGCAGTAAATACGGTCTAACTCCAGTAAAAACAATAAATGATCCAGCTCCAAAAAAATTACTCGATTTTATTTCATGAAAATGCAAAAAGAAACGCATAGGGAGTGCATGTAGCTGCAGGAAAGTCGGATTAAAATGTTCAATCATCTGCGAGAACTGTTCGGTAGAATAGTGCGATAATTATCTCGAAATAAGGATCAGTGATGAAGATGAGAACGATTATGAACTCATTCCTTCTGAACTGCAGAATTTTAAAATTACGGATTTTCAACTGCAGGATGATACCAACAACTTAGATTATTATCAATCAGGTCCATCGAAAAAACGTAAAAATTAACCTAATTTGAATATGACCGTGGACTAGGCCTCACGGGGAAACCACTTAAAAAAAAGCGCGCCGTTGTCTATACCGCAAGGTGATGCGGAAAGGAGTCATTTATTATTTTTTTATGTGTTATCATTTTATAAATTCATTGCTAATATATTATATAATTGTTAATAATATTTAAGAAACACAAAATGCATTAAATATTGTTAACATACAATAAAAACGAATTTAAATAGACGACGTGGCTGAGAAATGAGAATTCGTGATATTTTCGGTTTACCATTCCGTCTCCAGATCTCAGTATCTCAGTACCTATGAAAGTAATTTCAAACAAAAAAGTTCGCAAATTATGTCTGCTATCCGATTGATAATAACTATTTTTGTCATTGGGTAAATAATAACGCAGATATCGGCGGAAAATCGAGTTTGGCGGCCATTTTACCAAGATGGCGGAAGGTTACCACCCCTCTTCGAGGTCGAAAACTTGGAATTCCCATTAGGGCGCCGAACTATAACCAGAAGAGAACCAAACGGTAGGCAGCCCATGAAGCAAAATAATGGACGAGTTAACGACAGATATAGAAGCATTGGGCATTCAACGATAGAGGAAAAGGGCAAACGAAAAGATGGAATGGAGAAAAGTTGTTGAGCAGGCTAGCGCCCGCAACCTGCTGTAAAGCAATGATGATGATGATGAATATCATATATCTACCTTTAGAGTTATTTTTAAAGGCAATTCCACCATGGGTACACTAGTTGGGAGTCGGGGAAGCAAAATTTCACTGGGTCCTTATATTCCATAAATGAGGACCTCTACAACACTTAGGTATCAGCTTAAAATTTTAAAGCAATACAACAACTTGCTGAATCTTGCTAATCATTGCAAATGAATATGCATGTATGAATATTCATTTGATCGAGACTCCAACATGAGAAATGAGGTTCTTCGAGTGCAAAAACAAATTCAAAAAGGGTGAAAGATATTGTGCGACGCCCATTTATGTGTATGAGATAATTTGCAAGGCAAACATTTATTTGAATTACTAAATCGCTTAGCGACGAATATTCTAAGCTGATGCTGATAAATATTTGGCATGATACAGTAGTTCAAGTTTCCAAGTCAAAATTAAGAAATATTTAAACATATAGAAAAACTGCCCGAAGCAGCAGTTTTTTGGGACCAACAGGGAATTTTTTAATTGATTACATGGAGAAACGTAAAACAATCATCGCCAGTGCTTATTCTATCACGCTTAAAAAAGTAATAATAAATAACAAAAAACAAAAAATAAAGGTGTTTTTTCAGTTTCTTATATTTTATTTGTATTACCAGTATATTACTTATTTATTCTTCCAAGTAAAATTTAGACAAAGAATGTTCTTTTATATATTCTTTTCTTCATGAATAGTTAATGATTATAATGTGTTTGCTGTAAAAATGAATTATTGATAAAACAAAAGGAAATTATATACAATGTGTCCCAAGATTGATGCTACAAGAGGTGCGATGGACTAAAAATGTTTGAAGTTTATTTTAAGATTGTGGAATTAAGTCCTGCTTGGTTTGTAAAGAATTTTAAGAATATTTTCAGTTTTTGAAAAACAAGTTGGCCTTGACATTAAAGCTGGGTGTGAATATTCATTTCCCATATTTTCTGGATAATTTGGCGTAGGGAGCTCATCTGTTATATTGTGGATATTCGAACGCGCTTTGATATTTTCCATTTTTTTATTCTGCTATAGACTGTATTTTGTTAAGGAGTATAGTTGTAGATATTTTGTATGCTATGTTGAGAAGCGTTATAAATCCATAGTTGCTTATTTCCAGATTTGTTTTATAATTTGGTATCCACGTTCCTTTATCAATTTTCTAACTTTTTTAAATAGTTCTGGTAGTAGATTATCTGACCCCGGTGATTAGGATTTTTTTATTTACTTAGGTATTGCACTTTCTACTTATCTTGTCGGCATTTGGCAGTTGTCTATTTTCAAACCTTCAGCTATTTTCTTTCTTTTCTGAGTTTCTTACTTCTTCCTTATTTTGGTTTAATATTTCTTCATAGAACCTGATTAAAAACCAGTCAAAAAACTAGGTGTCAGAACCGACAGCCGGACAGAATAATGACGACGAAAATGACGATGAATAAAGATATGATCGGAAATATTACCATGTTATGGAGGATAAAAGCATCAAAAAGTATACGAACGACGATGGAAAATCAATTACACAAGCAGTAACAATGCGCAACATGAGTAATAACATCAAAACAGAAATCAAAGTAGGTATATGGAATATGCAAAGTTTAAGCGAGGAAGAAATAAAATTGCTTGAAGGTTTAATAAAACAAACATACAGATTTTGGCACAGACAGAGACAAAAGAGAAGAATAGGGGCAGCAATGAAATGGAAGATCATTTGTTTTGCTTGCTTAACCATTTCCTTTACTTCATTTCTTTGTTTTTGTATTCTTCTTAGTTTCCAACTATACCTTCTTGTAGATAGTGTTTCCACTTATGTTTCTTTTCCTTTACTTCATTCTTGATTTCTTCACTCCACCAGAACAACAACAGCTTTACGTTGATGTTTGTCTTTATGTGCCGCAAACTTCTTTGGCTGTGTTTATTAGAGTTACTAGCTGTTACCCGCGACTTCGTTCGCGCGAGGTTCGTTATTTGTGTATTAAATAATGACTAATTATTTTCTGTCATCCCATCCCATCCCATCCCATCCTATCCTCGTGCCCGTCCCCGTCCCCGTCCCTTTCTCCATCCCCGTCTCCGTACCGTCCCATCCCGTCCCGTCCCGTCCCGCCTCGTCCCGTCCCATCCCGCCTCGTCCCGTCCCGTCCCGCCTCGTCCCGTCCCGTCCCGCCTCGTCCCGTCCCGTCCCGCCTCGTCCCGTCCCGTCCCGTCCTGTCCCGTCCCGTGCCCACTCCTTCCATCCCATCCCTCCCTTCCTTTTCCGTCACGTCCCGCCCCGTCCCGTCTCGTCCCTTCCCGCCCCGTCCCTTCCTTTCCTGTCCAGTCCCGTCCCGTCCAGCCCCGTCCCGTCCCGTCTCATCCCCTTCCATCCCAACCCTTCCCTTCCTTTTAAGTGTAGTGCCGTTTCGTCCCGCCCCGCCCCGTCTTGTCCGTTCCCGTCCCGTCCCGTCCCGTCCCTTCCCTTCCCGTCCAGTCCTGTCTCTTCCCGTCCCGTCCCGTCCCCTCCCCTTCCATCCCATCCCTTCCCTTTCCGTCCCGTCCCCTCCCCTTCCATTCCACCCCTTTCCTTTCCGTCCCGTCTAGGGATGTTCGATACACCGAAAAGTACCGGAACAATGGTATCGTATCGTACCGATTTAAAAGTATCGGTTTGAGGCAGTATCGTAAAGTACCGGTACATGAAATACCGGTACACATTCGATCCAAGATATTTTCTAGGTATATTTATTATTGGAGTCCTAGTACAGCAAATAAAACTGTAGCAATAATAGTGGCAGTAACAATAAAAAAATCAACAAAAAATTATTACAAAGTCTACAAACTTTTATAACGCTTAAAAACTGAAAAAGTAAAACGAAAATCATGACTGAAACGCATTCATATTTTTCAACAAAGTTTAGTTTCATAAACGTATATAAACACTACAATTGTATAAAGCAGCATGTTATAAATATTTAAGCGGAATAATGAAGTTTTTATTGGATATTTAATCATTATAATACTATTTGTAGGGATACATGAAAGGTTCAGTCCGCCAGAATTAGTCATTCTCCTTAGAATTTATCAATTACGATTTTGCTGTACCAGCCGAAACTCGAAGTGTAGTACTTAAACATATTAAACAGGAAGATTTCGGCTCAAAAAAATCATTTTGTTTTAATTTTTATTGTAGAGTTTGTAGAAGCTGAAAATTACTTATTGAAAGTTATCGACGTTCGAGTATCTCGCCCTTACTTCCATAGAACACTAAATATAAATATCAAACAACCTCATTGAAATTGTTTCATTAATTATTGTTAAAAATTTAAAAAAATGAATTAATGGTCAAAAGATGAGTTATTGAAACCCATGCGAAAAGCCTTGGATCGGTCCTGACGATACTGACCAAAAATAAATCGTATCGTATTGTATCGCTTACTGAAATACCGGTACGAAATATCGAGTATCGGAAGACAAAGTACCGGTACTTCAAAATATCGGATCGTACCGCACATCCCTAGTCCCGTCCCGTTCCGTTCCGCCCTGCCCCGTCCAGTCCCGTCCCTTCCCGTCCCGTCCCGTCCCATCCCCTTCCATCCCAGCCCTTTCCTTCCTTTTTCGTCCAGTCCTGTCTCTTCCCGTCCCGTCTCGTCCCGTCCCAACCCCTTCCATCCCAACCCTTCCCTTCCTTTTCCGTCTAGTCTAGTTTCGTCCCGCCCCGCCCCGTCTTGTCCCTTCCCGTCCCGTCCCTTCCCTTCCCGTCCAGTCCCGTCTCTTCCCGTCCCGTCCCGTCCCCTCCCCTTCCACCCCATCCCTTCCCTTTCCGTCCCGTCCCCTCCCCTTCCATCCCTTCCCTTTCCGTCCCGTCCCCTCCCCTTCCATCCCGTCCCTTCCCTTCCTGTCCAGTCCCGTCCCTTCCAGTCCCGTCCCGTCCGTCCCGTCCCTTCCCTTATGTCATGTCCACCGTCTTGGACTTTAAAATAAATGCCATTTTCGCAATTAAAGTCTTAAAAAATCTCAATAACGACACCCATATCGTATTTTAGGCTTATTTACCCCATTTCACCCTCTAAGGAGATGATTTTCGGAAAATCACAAAATACGTGTTCGCTTATTTGTTTTTAGGAGTACTCCTACGAAGTTTCAAGTTGAAATGTCTATTTAATATTATTTCTCCATACAAAATTGGAACCCCCATTTTAACCCTTTAGAGGTTGAATTTCGAAATATCCTTTGTTATTCCATGTATACATCATAAAGGGAACCTCTGTGCAACATTTCAGCTTTCTAGGTCCAAGGGTTTGGGCTGGGCGTTGATGAGTGAGTGAGTGAATGAGTGAGTGAGTCAGGACTTTCAGTTTTATATATATAGATTTCAGTAATTTCCATGTTTGTTCGCAGTTTAAGTCGCTGGTGCAAACTTTACTTAGTTTTTCATCGATTGTGTCTGAAAGTTTAGGGCTGTGCCTTTATAGGCTAGTCTATATCGCCTCATGGATTAATTAGTCGGTTTGCCTAATATATTTTTCTCTTACTTTTTCTGGCATGTTTCGTCTCCCTGTCCTATTTGTGTTTTTACCATTAGTTGGTAGTGGTCACTGTTTATTTTATGTCTCCTTCTCACCCGTACATCTACTATGTCCTGTCTATACTTCCGACTTATCATAACTCTATAATAAAGCGGGTAGCGGGTAGCACTCTTCTGCGATCCCGGTAGAAGACAGGCTACTACAGGGCATAGCGAACCCTGCCCTACGCTAGCTACTGGCCTCTTCTCCCACTTCCCTTCTCCGGGAGAAACCAGACCCCCCCACCCAATCGTAACCCTCCCCCCTCTTGTTATCCTTTTCCCATACATCCTTTACCCTCCACCAACCCGCACTTGGCCAGCGTGGTGGAGTACGGCCAAACACCCCGTAATGAAATGTCGATATCGATTTCCGAAAATAATCCCCAGGTGGGTCGGGCGAGAAGCTCGGAATCCCACACTGATAACAGAATATCAGTCTGCTCCAGGGAATATGGGGGGAGCAAGAAGTCGATTGGACCAATCCACCACAGTAAACTAAAACTGCAAGTAGTTACCTATAACACCAGAACCCTGTCAACAAATTACAAAATACAAGAACTGGAGGAAGAGCTCAAACATCTGAGGTGGGACATACTAGGATTCAGTGAGCACAAAAGGCGAGAAGAAAAAGAACTATTACTTCCATCAGGTCATCTACTCTATTATGTAGGTGACGAAAATATAAACCAAGGTGGAGTGGGCTTCCTAATACATAAATCACATGTCCAAAACGTCATACAGATTCAAAGCGTAAGTCCCAGAGTAGCATACCTTCTCCTCAGACTAAACACCAGGTACACACTGAAAGTGATACAAATCTATGCCCCCACATCAGCTCAAACTGATGAGGACATCAAAAAATTCTATGACGATATCAGCACAGCACTACGACAGACCCCTTCTCACTACATCTTGCTTATGGGAGACTTTAACGCCAAATTAGGTGTCAAACAAGATGACATTGAAACATCATTGGGACACCATGGAGTTAGTATAAGAAATGAAAGAGGACAGACACTGCTTGATTTCCTACAACAAAATCAATTATATTCAATGAACAGCTTCTTCAAAAAAGCCCCTCAGAGAAAATGGACGTGGGCTAGCCCCGACGGAGTCACAAAAAACCAAATCGACTATATTATTTCCAACGTGAAAAATGTAGTATAGGACGTCACAGTTCTAAACAACTTCTCAATAGGGAGCGACCATAGAGCTGTTAGAGCAAAAATAACCATAAATCTAAAAAAGGAAAGGTTGAAGCTAATAAAGAAAACAACATGTAGAAGATCGATAACAACACAAAATGCAGATCAATATGAAAAAATGCTAAATTCATGCCTCACAGCAGCCCTGCCAAAAGAAGAAGAAGACATAGACATTGAAAACACAAATAAACAGATAATACAAGCAATAAAGGAAGCTGAAAGCAAATGTCAGTCAGTCGGGAGTGGAAATAAAGAAAAGCTAAGCGACGGCACAAAGAAACTTATGGAAATCAGAAGAAAATTAAAGGGTAAACACTCAAAAAACATCACACAGTTACGAGAACTCAACAAAGAAATATCCAAAGCCATTCGAACAGACGTAAGGTCACACAATACAAGAGAAATAGCTAGAGTAATAGAGGAAAATAAGGGAATGAAGGTACTGAGGAAAAAACTGTCAGAGGGAAAGATACAAATAAGTAGGGTTATAGACAACAAGACCGGATATACTACGACAAATAAACAAGACATTTTGAAAATCACCAGAGAATTTTACGCCGAACTCTATAAGAAACCCACAACACTGGAGACCAACGCAGACTTTCCCAAAGTCAGAAACCAAGGATCCGATGATATTCCAGACATCACCATAGATGAAATAAATAACAGCTTGAAAGACATGAAAAACAACAAGTCACCAGGGGTCGATGACGTCAGCACCGAAAACATCAAAATGGGAGGAACAGGACTCCTAAACATACTGTGTAAACTTTATAACGCTTGCCTAAGGAACACTATAACACCTGAACAGTGGAATAAGGCCATCATTATACTGCTACACAAGAAAGGAGACATAGCCCAAATCCAAAACTACAGGCCAATCAGCCTGCTCTCCCAAATATACAAACTATTTATGCGAATCATTACTAAAAGGATAACAGCGAAATTGGACTTTTATCAGCCACGCGAACAGGCGGGCTTTCGTGTGGGGTATGGCACCAACGATCACCTCCACACAATAAAAATCCTCATTGAAAAATGTGTAGAGTATAATAAGCCTTTAGTCCTCGTCTTTATAGACTACGAAAAAGCGTTTGACACAGTCGACCACCACAGTACGCTCAAAGCTCTTGCTGACTGCAGAATTGACTACCGCTACGTCAACATTATCAAACATGTGTATGAAAACGCAAACGCTTTTATCAGGCTCCACGAAGACACTTCTGATTTCAAAATAGAACGGGGTGTGCGTCAAGGCGATGTTATCTCTCCCAAATTATTCACCACCCTCTTGGAATATATGTTCAAATCCACTGAAATTGAGAATCTAGGCATCAACATTAATGGCGAAAAGCTCAATCATCTACGTTTCGCTGACGACCTAGTACTAATTGCGGACAACTTTGATGAGGCAAAAAAGATGCTACACGAGCTAGAACTAGCATCCAAAAGGGTCGGTCTGAACATCAATATCAGCAAGACGAAGCTCATGACAAACTTAGTTGCCAGTGAAAACCTAGTAGTCAACAAAATAAGCATTGAACAAGTGTACTCGTACAAATACCTGGGTCATGAAATTCGTGTGGGAAGAGATAACCAAACATGTGAGATTGGCAGAAGAATAGGGCTAACCTGGGCAGCCTTTGGAAAATTAAAACACATTTTAAGATCTGATATACCTATGTGTCTCAAGAGTAAAGTTTACAACCAGTGCATACTACCCGTACTAACATACGGAGCTGAGACACTGACTTTAACAAAACAAACGGCCAAAAAAGTAAGAGTAGCTCAGAGACACATGGAGAGAGCAATGCTAGGTCTATCTCTAAGAGACAGAGTACCAAATACAGAGGTGAGATAGAGGAGCGGAGTCACAGATGCCATCACAAGAATAGCAAGTCTCAAGTGGAACTGGGCGGGCCACCTAGCCAGAACAAATGATGATAGATGGACAAAGAAAATATCCGAATGGAGACCGCGCGAGCATGCTTTCCGCAGCAGAGGCAGACCGCCCACGCGATGGTCAGATGATCTCAAACGCATCCGCACCAACTGGATAAATGCAGCGCAAGACAGAGAGAAATGGAAGTCTTTACGGGAGGCTTACGTCCAACAGTGGACAACTATATAGCTGTTTGATGATGATGATGATGATAATAAAGCAAAAAAATTCCCAAGGTCTATGTGCAGTTACCATTTTGGGCGTGGTCTTGATATTAGCAGCGTTGCCAGACCTGGTACAATTCTACGAATCTGGTACATTCTGAAACCGTTTCTACAAATTTATTTCGTACAGTGTAAATCTGGCAACAGAGCTAAAATCGTCGTGTTGACAGCTGGCCTTTAGTTTACGAAGAAGGAAACCCTCATTTCTGTTGTAGAAAAGTGAGTATTCGTTATTATATTTTCCATTTTAATTTTGTGTGCTCTTGTGTGACATAACTTAAGATTTGCGTGGAAATTTTATCTGGCAAAAACAGAGGCAATCAATTGGTTTCGCACTGCATAATTTTCATTATTATCAATCCTATGGAAAGAAGCTGTAAGTGAAGCCAAAAAGCAATACGAAGCGATGGATAGCGCGCTAGAGGTGAATTTATTAAAAGTGACGCTGTAAATACTTTCAGTAACTATTGCGATTTCAGATTCTACATAGTATACAAACTGTAGTTCAACAGTGCCCACCGCTAACCAAGCTGCAGAGAGATTTACATAGCTGCCCCATCCGACTGCAAGAGCTTTAGCATTCAGTACGAACGAGTTATTTATTAGGTTGTTGGTGCGGAGGAGAACATCGTTGCCATAGTAAGCCAAAAAGCAATACGAAGCGATGGATAGCACGCTAGAGGTGAATTTATTAAAAGTGACGCTGTAAATACTTTCAGTAACTATTGCGATTTCAGATTCTACATAGTATACAAACTGTAGTTCAACAGTGCCCACCGCTAGCCAAGCTGCAGAGATATTTACATAGCTGCCCCATCCGACTGCAAGAGCTTTAGCATTCAGTACGAACGAGTTATTTATCAGGTTGTTGCTGCGGTGGAGAACATCGTTGCCATTAGCCGAGCGCAGTTCCAGCGCATCTCGTACTGCTAAACCAGCAGATGGACAAACAAAACGCTCAGTAGGAAATGCTCTCTCTTTTAAAGTGGATATTCAAATGATTGAGAGGAATCATCGTGAAATGACAAGGAGGAGTTTCTAAGGTGCAGAAAGATAAAACGTAATCTGAAGTTAAGTGATATCAATTTGGAATTAGTTGATATGGCAAAAAGCAATAACTCTGTGTATATTAATGAATCGCTCTCATCGTTAAATCGACAGCTGTTTGCGACAGCTAGAGATTATAAAAAGGAGAAGAATATTAAATATATTTGGTCTAAAAATGGCACGATTTATATGAGGGCAAAAGATAATAGTAAAATAGCCAAAATTAAAAATGTTCTTTGAATGTTTGAATAAAATTGATTTAAAAAACATTTTATATATTTCTATCGATAATTCTATAAAATTATATGGAAAATATTTTCTTTTGCATTTTTTAGAACACAAAGTAAATCCTGTTTAATTTTTATTTGTATTTCTATACTTACAGTTTGTGGTTGACTTTCAGTTATTTTGGTTGCTTCGCAAATATAACTTCATTTAGATTTTTGTCAATCTTTCTGCTATTAAGTTTATTGCTATGTTGCTGCAAATGTTTTTATTGTAATATATTTAGTTTTATTTCTATTAATCAAATATTAATTTTTATGAGTTATCGTATAAAGTTTGTTTATAGTAATAATTCTGAGGTTCATCAGTATCTGCTGATGTTGATTAATTGCTTAATCGATTTACAAATTTACAATTTTCTATTATTCCTACAGCAAGTTGTAGTATAGCTATTGAACAGTTGTGGATCAAAATTATTTAAAAAACTTTAACGGTTGTCATAGGAACAGTTTATCGAAGGCAGGAGTTTGGATGCGCTGATTTGATTGATACCTTGGAGGACTCCTTTTAACTTATTGCACATATGACGGACGAGATAGTGTGTCTGGGTGATTTCAACATAGATATGTTATCTATAAATGATAAAAGTACTGAAAAATGATAAAAACAGCTCTACATTACTGGACCTTATTTTGGTAAACGATAAAAAATGTATAGTCAATTACGGTGCGACTGATGTAAATGGATTATCCGATCATTGTTTGGTTTATTGACTACCCTATTAAATGTAAATTACATCGCAAAAGTTTTTTTGTATACTTACAGAGATTTTGCTAATTTTCATTATGAGGATGTCTATAACGACCTTCAGTCTCTTCCATGGCACAATTTAATACATTTAATCATAGACAGTGCGGACAGTAAAAGAATTCAGCATATGCTAAATACATGCCTGAGGTTTATTCCTGGTATTAGAAAATTTGATCACATAACACATAAACTTAACGAAATTAAATGGTTAAATATGCACAATCGTAGAATACTTCATTCAGCCACATTGTTTCATAAAATTATCTCAAATAAAGTACCCTCTTATTTACTTAATAAAATTGAATTTAGATGTGATGTTCATAGTGTTAATACGCGAAATAGAAATCTAATTACGCCTCCATATCACAAAACTGCAATGTATGAGCAATCCTTTTCTTACGATATAGCTTATTTATACAATTCTTTGCCGGAGTATCTCAAAACCTGTTCACCTGAGAAATTTAACTCTAATCCGTTTAAAATTCTACTTAATCATCAAATCGGTGCAGCATAATCACTCTCTTACATATATGTTTAACATTACAATAGTATTATTGGTCTACAGTTAGTGTCGTTAATTATTTAATATTTGTTATCTAAGTGGAAAAGCAGATGCTATTTTAAATAGTAATCTAAATTTTCCCTTTTGGTGGTGAAATGGGGGTTGTCGAAATTAAGTGTCTTTATTGCGCAAAGGACATTGGCATAGATGACCTAAATGTTCTAAAATGTGCAGGTGTACAAAAAAAGGATGAAGAATTTAAATTAGATCATAACCATGGCTACTACTACCAGATACAAATGCAACTCGCTATTACTGGAGTTAATTACTGTGATTTTGTGGTATGGAGTAGTAAAAATTTTTTCCGTGAAAGAATACATTTCAATGAGGTATTTTGGGAAAAAGAAAGCGCTATTGCTATGAAGTTTTTTAACAATGTGATTATGCCAGAACTTCTCGGTAGGGCATCCAATCCGGGATCCCAAAATGTCGGTATCCCGGGATCCCTAATTTTTTTATCCGGTATTTCAATCCCGGTATTTTTCCCCAATACCGGAATTTTCGATATTTTTGGGATTGCTTTTGTGTGCACTGCGTCGCAGTTCGCAGAGTCTGCGAGTCGCCTTACCCGGCCTGGCCGGCGCCAGACATAAAGCAACATGTTGATAGATAATAATTAGTATGGTTCAGGGTAGTAGCAGTTAGCAGATGTGTCCATAAACGGCGTAAACTGTGTTCAGTTGTGTTGTCACTGTTGCTTGCATATTTACTTACCTATTATACACCTATAATACTAGAAATACCGGTTCTGAAAACAGGAAATCCCGGTATTGAACACTGGAAATCCCGGTATTGAATTACTGGAAAATACCGGTACTGAAAACAAGGAATCCCGGTTTGAACACCGGAAATCCTGGTATTGAATACCGGGATCCAGATAGAATTTCTTCAATACCGAAATCCCGGGATTGAAAATTCAGTTCGGTATTGGATGCCCTACTTCTCGGTAGTTATTTCACAAATAAAGCAGTTAAGGATGCTGCAGCTAATGCTGATTGGAATGTATTCAAAGAGTCGTTAAATGTTAATAATGGTACAAATTTAATGTTCGTGTAATAAAGTAGTAGTACAGAAACAAGGACCACTGCTCTCGTAGCCACACAAACTAAAGATAACAGTATATATTGTTTGTGTAAGGGTCCTGATAATGGAAACGCCTATGATTGCTTGCTGTAATTTGCACTGGTCCGTGGAATGGTTTTATCTGATTTTTATTGGTTTAACATCTGTACCTAATACTGAATGGCATTGCCCTTTATGTAGTATAAGTGAAAGTAATAGTATGTTTGTAATTATATTGGTATTGGAATATAAAATAAAAGCAAATAAATATTTGATCGATTTATTTATTATCACTTTAATTGCAATACTGTAAAATAAGTAAATACAAACATCATGTTTTTAAAAGCACGGACCGCTGCGATATGTAAAAAATGCAGGTCTATTTTTAAATAAGTAACCGAATGCGCCAAGTAGCTGCTATAGAACACTGCAGTTTAAATTGAAACTAAATGAAATTAATAACAGAGACTCATCCATTTTCAAGTATTCTATAATGTATATTGGTTATTTATATATATACAGTACAGTAAACATTGCGCTTCCATACTTTGACCAAAATTATTTAAAAAGATATTTTTGTCAACTACACGGAAAAATTGCATGTTCACCACATTGGAAAATTCCATGCTCACGTAAAACTTTACATTCGCTGGAAAACTCTTTCTTTTCTAACTTGTAGAACAATCTACTATTAATTCACTAGCGATTTAAGAAGAAAATTAACTCGCTAGCATATAAACATTATAAACAGTTACTTATGGCTGCTATTATAGAGATAATAATAGTAATGCCAGTTTAAAATGACAAAGAAATAATAATTAATCGAGTTATTTAACAATATCCATAACGGCGTAACTGGAGACTTGAGTTACCGCATTATATTTTTATGACGCTCAACAGCTTAAACCTGAAAAGAAACACAGATTGCAGGCAGCTGAAAATTATTTCGGTGGAGCAAATAATTCTCACATATAATCTCATAAGTCACAAGAGCATTAATTCTTTCCGGATTTTTTTTTTGACTGCGTTCAAACAACGTCATATTAATTAGGACGCCTTCCAAGGGCGAGCGTTTCCTTTCCAGAGACTTTCCATTTGAAAATATATTTTTTGGAACTTTTCCTTACTGCCAATCTCTAGCGTGCTTTAAAACTTTCTTTAGTGCAACAAAAGTTATTAAATTCGTCCTACATTTTAAATGCGGCATATGCCGCGGGATTTAAGCTAGTTAATACATAATTGATAATGGACTTTTCGTTCCTGCTTTTAACTACTCTGGTATACATATACAGTGTCCGCCAAAAAGTCGGCATAATATGGGAACAAATTTTAGTTTTAGTTTTTCAAAAAAACTTTTTACGTCAATAATGTGTGCTTGTCTAAAAACCTATTTAGCCTCTATCGTAGATACCGAGTGATTTTTACTTATTTGGAAATTGGAGTTTTTCGAAATTGTCAAAATCCAAAAAGTGCTATTTTTCGGAAATTAAGTAAGATTTTGATGAGTTTTTTAGAGTCTGCAACAATCTCAAGGCCCAAAAACATCTAATTTTTTTTAACTTTAGTTAAAAAATAATTTTTAAGTTTTTAAAATATTTTTCAAAATTTCACATACCAAACCAAGACTTACTATTAAAATTCTTATTTTTTTATGTGAAGACTTTAAAGATTTATTATTGGAAAAAATATAAAATGTTAATTATTTTTTTAGATTTTTTATTATTTACCGAAAAGTAGTATGTAAGAGTAATTTTTACGTTTTTTATGCAAGGCGCGTTTTAGGAGAAATATATTTCAATTCTAATTAATATCTATTTAAATGACTTCAAGAAAGTCTAATCTAGGCCTGTTAACGAATTGCTGTTATAACAATCCTGTAAGTGTTCTTTTACAGTTGTCTAAATGAGGAGATTTTTTAGAAATCTCCTCATTTTGACAACTGTAATAAAAGAACATTTACAAGATTTTTGTAACAGTAATGCATTAACAGGGCTAGATTCAAATTTCTAGAATCCACTTAAATAGATATTAATCAAAATTGAAAAATATATCTCCTAAAAGGCGCCTTGCATAAAAAACGTAAAAAGTATGCAAACATACTACTTTTCGGTAAATAATAAAAAATCTAGAAAAGTAATTAACATTTTATATTATTTTTCCCAATTATAAATCTTTAAAGTCTTCACATAAAAAAATTGAATTTTAATATTAAGTCTTGGTGTGTGAAATTTTGAAAAATATTTGAAAAACTGAAAAATTAATTTTTAGCTAAAGTTAAAAAAAATTAGGTGTTTTCTGCCCTTGAGATTGTTCAGTGAGCTAAAGATAACACACTCTAAAAAAATCTCATTGAAATCTTACTTAATTTCCGAAAAATAGCACTTTTTGGATTTTGACAATTTCGAAAAACTCAATTTTCTAAATAAGTAAAAATCACTCGGTATATATGATAGGGGCTAAATAGGTTTTTAGGCAAGCACAAACTATTAACGTAAGAAGTTTTTTAAAAAAATCATAAATAAAATTTTTTCCCATATTATGCCGGCTTTTTGGCGGACACTGTATATCTCTTTGTGTTGAAAGGACATATTCATTACTCACAGATCAATCTGAATGCAGAAATCTATAATTATCTTACTATTGTTGTTTTTTATTACTTTTTTTCCATGGTCTTCAATACCAGTTTCTGTTTTATTTACTCTTCTACCTACCCCTCCGTTTAAGTCTTGCTGTTGACCTTTCTATCGCGTCATTTACTTCATCCCAAAATTTGTCTTTCATCGCTACTCTCTCATTTTCATTAGCTGTGTACAATATTAATATGGTTACGCCAACTTTGAAATCTAGTACCATTTCTACTTCCATAACTCTTTCCGATACGAATTGCCAGTTTTTTACATACTTTCTTGTGTTCTTCTCTATTACACACCCCACTTCTGCTGGTGCATGTTCTTCTTACATCTTTTCTTCTTCATCTCTGATGCTAATATGTTTAATTTCATGTTCTCAAATTCACTTATCAATTGATTCATTTTGTACTTTCCTCTTTTTGTATTTTTTTCATTTTATTTCTATTTGATTCTAACTCCAGCTCCTCTATTAGTTCTTTCCATACCTCCCCATGCTTTTTTCTTCTCTTCATCATCGATATCAGTATGAATTGGGCTGGGGAGTATTTTATTTTCAAAATGGTATGTGTTCATCTTTGTTTTTGTACCATGTTCTGTAGTTTCTCTAACTCTTTCCTTTTCTCTTGATCTTAATACCGCTTTTAAATTATTTATTTCAATCATCTGCTGCTCTGCTTCCGTCTTTGTATTATTTAGTTCCATTTCTCCTCTAATTCTTCTCTAACAAGTTGTAAATTCGTTTGCAACTCGCGTAATAGACGACTGATCTCTAAATGGAATTTTATTTTGTAAAATAGAGCAAAAATCATATGGTAAATTATTTAAACGGCAAAATCGCTGTAAAAAATTCGTTAAACAAAGAATTCTGCACAACGAAAGTTTGTAAAAAAGATGTTCCACTGCATTGGTATAAATAACATCTTCGTGTTATTACTGTTATCCGTTGTGTTAAATATAAGTGACAGGATTTTAATTAAAACAACTATTTTTTAAATATTACATTAGTCAAGTGACCTCCTACTTCGTAGCACAGCTGCTCTTACCCTTTCAGCATTTTCAAGTATGCGTATAGAACGAGTTCTTTCTTTTGGTTTTTCTTTGGCACTTGAGGCAGTACTGCGAAACTTGTGTACCCTCTTTTTAATTGTTATTTGACTAGGAACTGGATCTCCTGTATTTAAATGAAAGTGACGACGAAATAAACGCTGGGTGATTACAACAGAATTGTTATTTTTAAAATAAAGCTTCAACCGTAAAAGAACGTTGAGTATTTGACCAATGCTCCATATTTACAACTAAACTGACATTTCTCGCAAACACTTTGACAACTGTCTTAAATTTCCATGTATCGCGACAGAATGGCGACTTGATTTGAATTTATATCTCATTATATTATGAAATGAATTAACTTTGAAAATGGATACTTCATTCTGCCGGACCTTGTATTAAAAATTCAATTCATAACAATACATAAGCCTAGTTAATATTAAAACAACTGCCTATATGCCAGAGTTTAGATTGACCGAAAAAACGGTTATAAGAATATGGGTCTGATTGGTTTTAGTTGTGCATTTATGAGACCTTAAATGCTGGAAATAGAAATAGTGTGAAAAGAAAAAATGCAACCTTGTTTAGTAGAAAAAATGCTTAAGTAATAAGCCCTGTTATTACTCATCCCTTCGTACTATTAATTCTAAATTATTTTGAAAAATATATAAAACGTATGCAAACAATGTCAACAAGAGTTTTCATATTGATAAATGATCAACTTAACACTTATTCTTCAATGTTGAATTGTAGTACCACTTATCTGGTTTTTCCCCTGTATGAGTCCTGATATGCCTAACTAAATCACTCTTTAATGCTGCTTTATAACCACAAACTATATATTTTTTTTTCCAGTATGAGTCCTCATATGTCTAGCTAAATTGTTTTTCAGTACTGCTTTGTAATCAAACCGAACAACTATATGGTTTTTCCCTTGTATGAGTTTTCATATGATTAATCAAATTAATTTTTATTGCTGCTTAGTAGCCATAAACAGAACAACTATATATTTTTTCCCCCGTATGAGTCCTCATATGCCTAGTTAAATAGTTTTCAATACTGCTTTGTAGTCTAACAGAATAACAGTTTATATGGTTTTTCCCCTGTATGAGTTTTCATATGATTAATCAAATTACTTTTTATTGCTGCTTAGTAGCCACAAACAGAACAAGTCTTTTAAAGATTATTTATTTGTATTAATTTTAATTACATTTAAAAATTAATAATTATAAATGATTATTGAGTTGCCTATACTATAAGTGCTATCAACAAGAAAATTATTGCAGGTCATATTGATTCCAGATGTACCAGTGTTAGCTAAAGTAATGTCTTCTACAGGAATATTTACTTGGCTATTACAAAGGCTTGAATTTGAACCTATTACTTCACTTTCCACTAAGCTAGTTGTAGGGAGAGGCTTATCAATAGGTGTGCCCTGCACCATTCCAGCAATGCGCTTTTTATCAGTGATGGAATCTTCAACATACCCCTCTGCCACTGCCGAATTTTTCCACCCCCCATGACGTTTTAGTGCTAAAATGTCTCTACCATTATCTGCTAAAATTATGGCAGATATCCTTCGTTGGCTGTGACCACTATAAGAGTCATTATTTGATAATTTTAAGTAGGTAGATATTTTCTTTGGTATTGCGCTTATTGTATTGTGTCCCATATTCTGTTTTACAGCTTTTCCAGACCTAAAACCAATGAATAGCTTTTCCATGTCTGGGATTGGTTTTTTAGACAAGTATTTTTTGACAACAATAATCCATAAGGGCTCTATGATAACAAACTTTGATCCATTTTTTGTATTTGGTATGTAAACAATTATATCTCATCGAAGTTAGAAAATTTCATATTACATAGATCAGGGGTGGCGAACCTTTATTCATCTACGTGCCATTTTTTCTAAAGAAATATTTAATGAGGCCATGACGTGCCATCAAGCAATCTTTACTTAGTGATTAATGGGAAAAAGATAAAACTAAATACTATCAACTTAAAACTCTTTATTTGCAACAAAAAATATACATTTTGTATAGCAATAGTGACGTTATGTTTATTTAAATGAAAGAAAAAATTCGTGCGACTTCTGCTGTTGCAAATTAGATGCTAAATAACTTACATTAGCTCCATACTTTGTTACTTTTAGCAGAATGCAAGCTGGACTGGATTCATCTAAGAAACGGCTTCTAAGCGAGTCCTTAATGTTATTCATTTCTGAAAATAATGACTCACAAGCATAGGTAGATGAAAATATTGTTAAGAAAGCAAAAGCCAGCTTCTTCAGACTGCTAAATGTGTCTGGAATTGAATTCCACGTTTCCATAATTTTGATATTGGCATTTTTACTTATATTACCTGATACATATAGTCTTTCTATTTCATTTAATTCCAACTCTTTCCTTGTTTCGAAAAATTTTTGAATCCATATTGAACTAGACTGGAAATCAATCAGCTGCATTTAAATTTCTCCAATTTTCAACCAATCAAATTTGGCCAAGTTCAGTTCATCAAATGAAGTTACATCAGGATATATAATAAATTTCAGTGTTTCCGATAATTCTTTGAACTGACAAAATCTAGTTGAAAATTCTTTGATTGAAGAATTAATTACCGAATTAAACTCTTCAGTGACTTTTGCTTGGTTTGGTTTTTCATGTAAATCCAAACCTTTGGAGATTTTTTCAAGTTTCAAGTTTACGGTCGTAACTTCTTTTAATTAATATAATAACTGTTCACTAACACTTTGTGCACCCCCCCCCCCCTAATTTCAGGTGGAGTGGAGTTTTCACTAAAATCATCAAAATTGAACATTCTATGACCACTATTATAAAATATATATATTTAATGTAAAAGCAATTAATTATAAAAGGAATAAAGGTGCTAGTACTGAAAAAAATAATATAGAAAAGACTTATCAGCCTCGCAACTTATTTCACTCGATGCTTCGCACCTCGGGAAATAATTCTGCTCGCTGAGAAAAATTTCTACTCTACCTTGGTCTATAATATACTATTAAAATAAACAATGGTGTTCCTAGTAAAAAATAAAACTTTAAAATAATTGTTATTATAGACGTGTGCATCAGTTGTTCATAAGCAATAATTTTCAAATTTTATTTAGTGCAATAGATGCAAGATGAAATGATTGAGACAACCAAAAATATAATACTTGATGGCTCACCTCTAATCTGTAGCAAATATACAAATTTCGATTTATTCTCTAAAGTGACCCAGTTACATCATAGAAATAGACATGGTGCTGCAAAAAATGGCGTATTAACTGCATGTTATGTTATTAAGGGAAACTTCCAAAGTAGGAAAAAATGTTTAAGTCTTTACGTTATATATTTTGAAAATATAGGAGTCCAATAGCTATTTATGTATCAACAGCAAAAAGTACGTGTTTTTGGCATGCGGCAGATGAATTGTGTAAAGCTCGTGTTACACACAATATTTTTCCTACGGTTGTAACAGGAATATAAACATGTATTTCGGTGAAACTCTTTCTGTCACGCTTTTTTAAATAGTCTAGGTTATGTGGACATACAAAGCTTGCTATTTACGATTTTATTAATGTCACCAATGGTAATGTGCGATGAAAACGTCAAATTAAGAGTGGTATAACAAGTCACCTTTGACACATAGAAACTTATTCTTCTTAACATGGAATTTCGGCTTAGACCGCTTAGTATTTGTATATGAACACCCAGCATTTTGTGGCTTAATGTGCCTTGCACCGTGTGAAGTCGAGCAAAAACTCGTGCGATGGTCATACTCTTTGGTGGCTCGTGTTGTTTGAGTACCTTGAGAACGAGGACACTTAGGCAGATTTGGCCGTTTTGCTGTTTGTGCATCCATATTCACTAACGTTTCACAAGACTTTGCAGCTTGCATCAGAGTGAAAGTCGTGGTCGCGGTCTAAGCCGAAATTCCATGTTAAGAAGAATAATTCGAGTAACCGCGAAATTCTCAAACATTATATAACATAGAAACTTTGCAAAAAGTTGTCACTTTTGACACAATTGTAGAAAGTTTTATTTTTAATTTATTTAATATTCCATATTATGAAGTATAACATCACATGCTAAAAGTTAGGAATATAAATACTTATAAGTAATTTTACCAAATGACAAAAAGAAAATCCCAGGTATAAAGTGACTTTTGTCTCACAATTTAGCAGGGCTTGCATAAAGGTTATTTCAATTAAGTGTTATATCTATGAGAACAATTTAGTTTTACCTATTTGTAACTATTTGTAAGTAATCAATGTTGCCAGTTCAGATAGTTTTGAGGTTAATAAAAGCTCGCTGCATCTTCAAAAATATAATACTTTTAATTATGTGTTTTCTACTCAGGAAGTACCTCGTAATAACATAACATGGAGTTAATACGCCATTGACAATGTATTTCTCTATGAGTAACGTAAGTGATACATTGGTCAGATTTGTCAGGGTCATTCTTAGACCCTATGTAACATTAAACAACTACAATTATATAAGCATTAAGTTGTATTCTAAAGTATGTGGTAGAATACTGAAGCAAGTAGGCCCCTTGTACTTAGTGAGACGAAGGAAGTATTGTAATCAAGAAAAAATCGCTTTCCAAGATTTTTTCACATATTCACCTTTCAGGATGTCTAGATGATGAAAAACAGGTTTTCTCAATTTCATCTGTCTGTTTGTCTGTCCGAATGTCTGTTGGCGGTATAACTCAAAAACTATTTGTTAGAGGAGGACAATATTTTTGCATGCAGATTATACGCCTACCTGGCATGAAACCGAGAAAATTTCTGATAAATATATACAGGGTGAGTACTGTAAAACATACAACCTTGTTTATATTTGCCTTAATGTCGTAAAAGAGTCAAAAAGTTTAAACAAGAAGGCCGTTCTGTGAAATACAGTCGCGGATTGCAAAACCGGGAGAAGTTTTTGATGGACCCGTGGATCAGGCACCCGTATTTAAATTCGTGTTTGCAGGCGCTGTAGTTCGAATCTCATCGCCGGTATTTTTTTTTAAATTTGAAATTTAATTAATTCGCATCGCCAAGTGTTTCCTTTTATTGTGTCAGTTTTTATTTATTTACTTATTTATTTATTTACTTATTTATTTATTTGATAATAAGTACAGGAAAATTCAAATAGTACATTAAATGAAGATATGAAGGTATACATATATGTGTTTTTTATAATACAATTGAATAAAGTAATTTGAAAATATAAATCAATTAGTAACTTTTACGTATAGTTGGAGGTAATATAATATTCCTGTGTGTAGATAGTTTAGTAGCCTACTTCCTGTTTCGTTTCTCTGACCATATCCGTAGTTACCCAGGGGATTTTCAGATGCATCTTTATTTTTTCCCGAATTCTACCTACACCGGGAACGCCTCTATGCAATGAATTCATTCTTTGACAAAAAACTCCAAAACAAATGGACTTGGATAAGTCCTCATGGCAAGACTAGGAATGAAATAGATTTTGTAATCACCAACCGAAAAGAAATCATTCAGAATGTTTCAGTGCTTAATAAATGTTCAATCGGAAGCGACCACAGAATGGTACGTTCAAAGGTTGTTATAAACATAAAAAAAGAAAGCAGGCAACAGATGCTGCAAAATAAATCTAAGAGATAAGTACCGCCTAAGAACTTAACACAATTCCAGAAAAAAATAGAAGAGTCTCTCACTGGAATCCAATACATAGAAAACGAAAATGATCGAATCGAGGAACTCAACAGTCGTATAACCACCAGTATAAAAAATGCAGAAAAACAATTATGTAGTAGAAGGAATAACAAAGAAGACAAACTAAGTCAAACTACTAGACAGCTTATGACAGAAAGAAACGAACTTAAGGACAGATATGGAACAAACCTACCAACATTACGACAACTCAATAGAGACATATCTAAAGCTGTGAGAAGAGATATTCGTAAATCCAATGCAGAAACAATTACTAGAACAATAGAAGAGAACAGAAACCTGAAAATTCTAAGACAAAATTTTTCCGAAGGTAAGAAAATCATATGCAAGTTAAAAGACAAAAACGGCATCACAAGAACAAGTAAAGAAGACATCCTCAAGATAGTGAACGGGTTTTATTCAGAACTTTATAGAAAACAGATAGAAGACCGAAACACTGCAATACCTCAAGTGTTAAATCAAGGATCAGAGGACATTCCTGAAATCATCACTGCTGAGATCGAGAAGGCACTTGCTGCTATGAAGAACAACAAATCTCCAGGAGACGATGAAGTAGTCATCGAATCTATTAAAAACGGTGGATACCCCCTACTACAAGCACTAAAGACCCTCTTCAACGAGTGCCTTCTAAAAGGAACAACGCCTACAAAGTGGAATAATGCCATCATCGTATTAATACATAAAAAAGGAGACATAGCAGATCTTGGAAATTACCGTCCAATCAGTTTACTCTCACATATAACTTTTTACAAGGATAATCACGAATAGATTAAACAACAAACTAGAGATGTATCAGCCGCTAGAGCAAGCTGGCTTTA
Source organism: Agriotes lineatus (assembly GCA_940337035.1). NCBI lineage: Eukaryota > Metazoa > Arthropoda > Insecta > Coleoptera > Elateridae > Agriotes > Agriotes lineatus. The sequence goes on from OW679202.1 coordinate 93,196,024, forward strand.
GGACAGGCTACAGCACCAACGACCATCTACTGGTATTGAAAAACCTAATAGAGAAGACAGTGGCATACAATAAACCTCTGGTGTTAATATTTGTCGACTACGAGAAAGCATTCGACACTGTGAATCACCAAAAAATGCTAACAGCACTCTCAGATTGTAGAAAAAACCATCGATACACGACATTGATAAAGAACATATATGAAGGCGCCACTGCAAGTATCCAACTCCATGAAGAAGTTACCAAATTCGTAATAGGACGAGGTGTCCGCCAAGGAGACACTATCTCGCCAAAGTTATTTACTACTCTTCTCCAACATATGTGTAAAGGATTAAATTGGGAAACAATGGGAGTGAATATTAATGGTGAAGTTCTCAGCCACCTGAGATTCGCGGACGACCTAGTTCTGATAGCCGACCGCCTAGACTATGCCATGTTAGGGGACTTAAACAACATTTCAAAGGAAGTAGGACTGAAAATAAATATCTCGAAGACTCAAGTAATGACGAACTTGGTTATTAGCGAGGGGATATACATTGACAAGGTGCAAATAGCCGAAACTACATACTTTAAGTACTTGGGCCACGAGATACGCATAAACAGAGATAATCAAACTTGTAAACTCACTAGGCGTATCGGGCTGACTTGGGCCGCCTTCGGCAAACTTAAAGATGTACTTAGATCAGAACTCCCGATCTGTTTGAAAAGGCAGGTGTACAATCAATGTGTCCTCCCAGTTCTTTGCTATGGGGCAGAGACTTTAACATTAACAAAGAGAACTGTAAATAAAATAAATATTACGCAGAGGGCAATGGAAAGATTAATGCTAGGCATCTCTCTCAGAGAACATGTGCCTAACACAGAAATCCGTAAAAGGACTAAAATAATCGACGCCATAGAGAGAATAACTACACTAAAATGGAACTGGGCGGGGCATATTGCAAGAACAACTGACAGAAGGTGGACAAAACGAATCCTCGAGTGGAGACCAAGACAAGAGGCTTTCAGAAATAGAGGACGTGCCCCAACTCGATGGACAGACGACATAAAACGCATTGAACCCAACTGGATGAAAGCAGCACAAGATAGAACATGGTGGAAGCATCTTAGGAAGGCTTATGTCCAGCAGTGGACGTGATGAAGCTATTTGATGATGATGATGAATATAATACTATTAATTAAATGAAATTAATTGAAAATCAACACAACATGAGTCCTTCAAAAATAATAGAATAATTTATATTTTCCGAAAATATATCAATATAAATTAGAAATCTAAAATAGATATGAAACTAATGATCCAACATTTGCAACTTATTCTTTAACTGATCTGCACTAAGGATAAATACATCAATATCGTCAGGTAAATTAGTAATGGCAGTACTTATTCTATTTAATACATTAGATTCATTATTACGAATGTGAAGATATTTTTACCCCTATTTCCTTTAATTTTAAAATAGTTTAGTGTCACAACGTCCACTTGCGAGCTAAGTTTAGGGTAAAGGCCTTTACAGATTTTTTTTGTATTAGATATAACGCAAATCATATTTACTGTTGTAGCAGGACCCTTATCCTTCGTATACTGATTCATATAAAACACGAGCTGGAAATATATACACTTTGCAAACCCCACCCAAAATAAACGAAAACCGTCAAAAATCATAAGGAAATGGTTGCAATTGTACATTGATTAAAAAATACACAAAATAGTCTAAAACCAAAATGTTCAAATTTTAAACAACATTAAACCACACAAAACGTATTGAACAAAAAAGTTAAAGGTGATTGAAAAAATGCAAGTAAAACAGAAGTGATCGTTATGGCGGTGGACTTTGTGTTCAAGGTGGATTAAGACCAAATGCGAAAGTGGACGTTGTGACTAGAATCGGCGTTATGACAGTGGACATTGTGTCCAAGGTGGACGTCACGACTGACGCCGTGAATTTTTACTCTGAGGATACGGCGGTTGACGTAACCAGAGTACACGTTATGGCGGTGGACGTTGTGTTCTAGCTAGACATTATGACCAAATGCGACGGTGAAGGTTGTAACCAGTGTGGGCGTTATGGCGGTAGACGGTGTGACCAGAGTGGGTGCTTTACCGTTGGATGTTGTGACCAGGGTGGACGTTATGGCCAAAAATAGCGGTTGATGTTATGTCGAACATGGCGGCTATACTAAATTGTGGATGTTGTGCGTTAGATCTTTTACAACCCCAAACCTCGAACCAAAAATGATCACAATGAACATAGAAGAAGGTGCAAATTATCTAATCACACAGACAATACACACTTCAACAAGAAAGCTAAAATTAAAATAATCTCAAATCAAAAGGAAGGAGTGGATTACCCCAACTTTAAAAAAGCTAGTCAATGAATAGCAGAACTTATATGCTATATGGAAGAAGAAACCAGGAAATGAAATACTGCGAAATAATAATATGCATAGCAGAAATCACCTCCACAGCTTAATAAAAAAAGCAAAAAGTAATCACTACTTATAAAGAAAAAAGGAAAGTACTAAATCTGGCATGGTACTCTGGAATATAGTGAATGAGGTGGCTACCTACAGGTAAGAAAGGCACAAAACAGATAGAGGCTATCTTAAATGCAAAAGGCAACACATCAAATGAGACAGAAATTACAAAGGGTGCTGTTCAGAAGTACCTCACCAGCGAAATTTATCAGTCTGTTGCTGAGAGCAGAAGAGATGCCGTCTTATATTAAATGTGTATTTTTCGCTCGCGTTTACACACTACGTACATCGAAGTAATGAATAAGGTTGCGTTTTCTTCGAAAGATGATAAACGCTTCCTTATTCCCAACCCTACGAAGACCTTGGCGTGGGGTAACCTGATTACAGGCTAGATGTGTCGTAGCAGTATATTTGCGTAACAGTATTGGTCATTACTTGCAAGCACAGGTCCTGCATCTCTCTCTCTCTCTTCCCTGTAATTCCCATAGGGTCGCTAATTTTACGCATCATGTGGTGGGTCTGTTTTTACTATTTTTTCCACAAGATCTTTCCACGTTTTCCTGTCTTATGCTATACGTTTCGCTTCGTTCCACGAGATTCCCTGTTGCTTTAACTCCTTTTCTACGCCCCTTCTCCATGTTTCCCTTGGTCTGCCTACTTTCCTTTTTCCTGCGACGTTAAATTCTAATGCTTGTTTGGTTAGGTTTGTGTTCGGTTTTCTAAGTGTATGTCCTATCCATTCCCATTTTCTCTTTTTCACTGTTCTTTCTATTTTTTCTTCATTTGATATATTCCATAGATCGTTATTTGTTATTTTCTTGGGCCAAAATATGTGGTGTATTCTTCTAAGACATTTGTTAATGAATTTTTGTATCTTTTTTATATGTTGTTTATTTAACACCCATGTTTACCCTTCGTATAGTAGTACACTTTTTACATTTGTTTGGAATAGACGTAGTTTGGTTTTTATTTTGATACTCTTTGAATTCCATATCTTGTTCAACATGCCAAATGATTTTTGAGCCTGTGTTATTCTTCGTATAATATCTCTATTTGATCCTCCTTGCATGTCTACCATACTTCCTAGATAACAGAATTCTGTGACTTCTTCAATTGGGGTATTCCCTAGTTGTAATCTTGTGTCCTGTTTTTCTTCTCTTAGATTATCTTTTAAGATTTTTGTTTTATTTCGGTTTATTTTGAGACCTATTTTTGAGCTTGCTCGTTTAGTTTGTTTGTTAACTCTTGCATTTGTCTAATGTTAGGTGTTATTAAACATATGTCGTCTGCAAATTCCAGGTCTGATATTTTGTTGAAGATATCCCAATTTATTCCCATTTTGTTGTCAGATGTATTCCTCATAACCCAGTCCATTATTATCAGGAAGAGAGTAGGGGAAAGTATACATCCTTGCCTGACTCCTGCTTTTATGTTTAATTTATTCGACAGTTTACCTGCGTACAAGACCCTTGCTGTATATTCTTCGTATATCACTTTTATTATACGTATCAATTTATCCGGTATTCCGTAGAATGTTAAAATTTTCCACATTTGTTTCCTTGCTATTGAGTCAAATGCTTTTTCGAAATCTATGAAATTTGTGAGTACCTTCCTTCCCATTTCATTGTTTTGTTTTATGATTATTCTTAGAGTAGCTATTTGATCAGTACATGATCGTCTTTTTCTGAATCCTGCTTGGTTTTCTCCAGTCTTCTGGCATGTCTTCTTCTATCCAAATGTTATTTATTAGTATGTGTAATACTTCAGTGGAACTCTTTATGTCTGCTTTAATCAATTCTCTCGGTATGTCATCTACTCCCGGCGTTTTCTCATTTTTCATTTCTTTGATTGTCTCTTCAATTTCCTTTTTCGTAAATTCTTCCCCGTTTACTATCATTTGTTCTATGTCCCAATGACATGTTATCTCATTTTCGTTTTTCTTTTCTTCATACATTTTTGAGAAGTATTGAACCCATCTTTCCATTATTTCTTTTTCTGTTTTAAATATCTTTCCATCTTCTCCTTTTATTCGATCTATTGTTTTCTTATGTCCTCCTACTATCTGTTTAGTGATTTTATATAAGCCATTCATGTCTTTCATGTTTGCAGCTTTTTCTGCTGCTCCAATTCGTTCTTCGATGTAGTTTATTTTGTCTTTCCTTGCACACTTTTTTACCTCTTTATTCTTCTCCCAATATTTTAGTTTGAAAAATTCCTGTTGCTGCTCAGTTTTGGCATTCATTTGTTGTCTTTTAAGATCCATTCTTTCTTCAATTTTCGTCAGTGTTTCTGTTGTTATCAATGGTTTGTGTTGTCTTTTTTGGTATCCGATTACTTCTTTTGCTGTTTCTTTGATTGCATTTTTATATTTCTTCCATATATTTTCTATTGTTAGTTCTTTCAAGCGTTCTATATCTCCTAAGTTTTGTTTCATCTTATCCTTGAAGCTGTCCTTGGTGTTTTCATCTCGTTCTATTTTCTTTAGGTTAAACTTTGTTCGTATTGAAGTTTGTTTGTTTTTTGTTAATTTTAATTTCATTTTAACTCGTACTAGTTGGTGGTCAGGGGCTGCATCTGCTCCTCTCATCACTCTTACATCCTGTAGTATACTTTTCCATTTTTGTTCTATTATGGTATGATCTATTTGGTTTCTGTAGTTTCCTCCTGGTGATATCCAGGTTGCTTTGTGTATGGTTTTGTGTTTGAAAAGAGTTCCACCTATTACCAAATTGTTCATCATACAAAATTCTACCAGCATTTCTCCGTTTTCGTTTCTCACTCCCATTCCCTGTTTTCCCATCACGCTCTCCTTTCCTTCGTTTTCAGTTCCCACCTTAGCATTTAAATCTCCCATTAATATTTTTATGTCTCTTTTATATTGCCTGTGAATCTTTTGCCATGTTGTTTGCATTTGTTCCTCTTTCTTGCTTTGTTCATCTTTTTCGTTTGTTGGGGCATATACATTAACAATTATTAAGTTTCGGAATCTCCCCTTAAGACGTGCCCATATTAATCTTTCCGACACTCCTTCCCATTCTAGCAGTGTATTTTTTATTGACTTTTCTAGTAGTATTGCTACACCTTTCTGTTTTGCTGCATTCTCATTTTCGTTTCCCGAGTATATTATTTTATTTCCGTTTCCAGGTCCTGCATAATGTACGCTTTCTCGTTCTTTGTAGGTTATGCTTAGTATACAGAGAATAATGTATATAGAATTGGTGATGGTTGTTATTCCTTAGGTTAGAAGCATAGTTTATACAAATAGTTTATAAGAAATCGAATATATGTTAGCAACACCTTGATATCCAACAACTGTCTCTGACAAAGAAAGATATTTATATTGCTTTACACGCACTCAGTATATCTTTATTATGTATTAACAATAATGCATGCAAATACTAAAAGTTGTTTAAACTGATTGATTGTATGTATAAAGCTGTGTATATATTGCTTTGTGTTTACCATAACTTTATCGACCTCTCTATACCTATGTTATTTTATTACGCATTACAAATAACAAATGCAAATATGAAAAAAAGTTATTTATTTACAACTTATAGTAAAATAACAGTTAATTACACAAGATTGGTTTTGGGCATCCAGGAATTGTGACGGTTGTCGAATCCCAACCACTTGACGTAAAGCTGGATACCTTTCTTCTTCAACACCTTTTCACCAGATATATGTTCGAGTGTTTGGTTTTATGTAGTTCGTGGTCGTAAAATCCGTCTTTGATTTCCTGCCCTTCTTGATCCATGAGTGTGTAGGAGGTCAGGTTTGTAAGTCGCACTATGGTTATTTTGAATATTTCGTTACTCCAACTAGGTGTGCACCCCTTGCTAAATGTTGAACAATACTTGCTAATGCGTACAGAGTCCCCTTTATGAAACTCTTGAGGTTTCGGGTCTACAGTTTTTGTGTGGCTGTGCATGGTGTGTAACTTACGTTTGGCATTTTTAAGATTTACTTCGGCTGGCTTTGTTCCTGTTGTGCTATGCCTGGTTGTGTTATATTTCGCTAAGAGTTTGGGTAGAATGTCCAATCATTCATAGGACCCTTGCAAACTAAACTGCTTCCACATCATGTTCTTCAGGGTGTTGTTACATCTTTCCACGATGCTGCTTTTCAAAGTTCAATATGAGCTGTACTGATTTATCTTGTACCATCGCATCAATGCTTGAAATCGCTGTTATAAAATTCTTTTTCCAAATCGGTTTATAAGTTTTTAGGAGACACCTTGATACTGGCAAGTACCTTTTGCATAGCAGCTATTATGTTTTTTTCCGTTTTTGTTTTTTACGCTCGTTTGTGGAGTTTTGCGACCAGCTCTTCTTTAATCGAGATCTTCGACACTGATATGTATTGGTGATTTAAGTAGCATGTCGATCATAAGCAACTGTGAATCACCCATTTATACGAATCACCCATTTTAACTAAAAATTTTAGCATGTCGCCTCGAGTTCGAACGGTTTCGATAAGTGATTGCCATACTTTACCATTTAATGTTATTTCCACTTCCATGCTTCTCGTAAAGTTTATTACTTGTCCGAAGGGGAAATTCGTACTTGGACTTGCAGTTGCCCATGCCTACGTAATTTTTACCACCGTTATGAAGGGTTAGTATGTGTAGCAGAACTTCCTCAATAGATCGACGATGTTCTGAATTTTGATAAAGATGTGTTTGGGATGAGAGCCGTAGTACGCCATATGAAAGTGGCATCCAAATTTCGATGGGCATTACTGTGTCTTTGTTTGTTGCGTTCTGATCGTAACTAAAGTATGATCAAAAACTATTTTCATCTACACTCACCAGCACGAAAAACGGACCACCCAACTTTTTAAGGAAATGGTGTTTTTTTATAGTTATAACATAAAAAACACTAAAGTTTTAAAATTTAATTTCTTTCCTAATCTGTTTAGAATCGATTGTAACAAAAAACTGCTTTCAATTGGTTTTTAAATTATTGCATTTGTGCAAAGTTATCTTGGCATATTCAATTGTTTTTACTGTTGTGACGAAATTAACAAATGCCAAACACAAACTAAAGCTCAGATTAATTTCTTAACGGCCACAGTGATGGTTGTAAACCCTGAAACAGCGGCTGCTATTGTTGATGGAAGAAGTCAGCGATTTGTGGCTTTGCAATATGGAATATCCAGAAGTTTTGTGCAACGAGCTCATACACGTTTTTTGGAAACTGGTATCAACACAAGACGACCTGAAACTGGCCCATTATGACCGCTTTATCATGTTACAAAGTTTGCGAAATCATTCTGCAGCTGTAGAAATCGGAAATCGTCTCCATCACATCCGGGATGTAAACGTAAGCGAGCGGACAGTTAGACAAAGACTTGGAGGAAAAAATCTTACCAGCCGCAGACCTGCTACAGGTCCAGAACTTCTCAGGCGTCATCGTGTAACGCGACTTCAATTTGCCATGAATCACTGGGGAGAAAACGAATGAAGGCAAGTTTTATTCACAGACGAGTCCAGGCTTTTTCTGCGACCTCCCGATGGCCGTGAAAGAATATGGCGAAGACCAGGAGAGCGATTTGCTGAATGTACCTTTAGCCGTAGAGTCAGCGACTAAGGAGGTTCAGTTATGGTTTGGGCTGGAATTTCTTTAACGGCACATACAGAGTTATACATCGTTCCAGGAGGCTCCCTGACAGCTGTCCGCTATGTTAATGAGACTCTTCAAGATTTTGTTGTTCCATATGCTCCTTTTGTTGGAGATAACTTTCTCTTGATGCATGATAATGCAAGAGCTCACGCCTCAAGAGTCACTCAACAATATTTGGACCAAGTTAACATCCCCGTTATGGAGTGGCCAGCAGTAAGTCCAGATGCCAATCCCATTGAACATGTTTGGGACATGTTTGGTCGAAGAATTCAAAGTCGTGTTCCTGCTCCTTTGATTTTGAATGAGTTGCGGCAAGCACTTTTAGAGGAATGGGAACTTATTGATCAGGAAGACATTACACACTTAATTTTAGGGATGCCCCGAAGAATGCGAACCATTGTTAATGCACGAGGAGGCACTACACGCTATTGAAAAAGTTTGCCTGATTGTTGGCATAAGAAATGTTTGTGTTTTATTGTTTAAACGCCCTTTTTCTACAAAACCAAAATGTTGCTGTTTTTGACTTTTTTCGTTTTGTCTTGAATGCAGTTCTTTAACTTTAAATAAACAGTTAATAATCTTTAAAATTAATTAAAAGAAGTTGTTTTGTTTGTTTTTAGACAATAGTTTAAGTAATTATTTATAGAAAGCTTAAGTGGCCCGTTTTTCGTGCCGGTGAGTGTAGTATGGCTATGGATAGTTCCTAATTTATGAATGCAACTACATTTATACTTAAATGTCAAACTTGACATTTGATTTTTAAGTGACTCATAGTGGAGTTCATAAATTAGGAAGTATTCCATAGCCATACTAGATGAAAATAATTTTTGATCATACTATACGTGTGTCCAAGATAAGGAGGGCCAGTATGGGGATCTCGGTAATGGTAAGAGATACAAATTTGGTTAAATGGAAAGAAAGTTGCGCAATTAAAGGACTAAAAAAATGACGTCTAGAAATCCTTGATATGATTTTTCGTTTTTGAATTATCTCAAAAAAACCGAATTTTTGGATTTTATTTTTTATTTTTTTCTGGCGTTAATATTAAAGTTAGAGCGAAACTGATTAAACTTCTTTATAGCAACTTTTAGTGGAATTAATGATTACGTTATCAATTTTTTTATCCGACGTTTCGTCTTCGAGAAACCATCATCAACTTCATTTTTTTAAATACGGTCCTGGTTTTTTAATGCCAAATTTGCAAAGCCCTTGTTACTCTGAATTCAACAATGTACCACATATTATGATTTAATTACGTTTCGAGCTTTTTTCTGATCATCATCAGAAAATTTTTTAGTTACGGACCTGCATTTCTCATAATTTTGTAAAAATAAGTTCATACAGTAAGTTAGGCGTTTTTACATGCCGTTAAAATATTAAAATGCACATCATATTGTCATAATTCTGATACATTAATTTAATAAGCAACCAATAACTATTAACAATAAACAACAAATAAATGAACAGAAGATAGGCAGAAAGAATGAGAAAACGAGCCGTGAAACAATGTAATAGGAATTTAACGTTTTGAAATAGAAGAAGAACTTAGAAGATTGGTTCTTGAAGCCTTTCAAAGTATAACGCCAGTATTGCTGAATAATGCTTTAGATCAGGGGTCGGCAACCTTTTTCGGACGGCGGGCCATTTTCAAAATAAATTTTTTTATGCGGGCCGCACATTCAAATATAACTTAAATAGTGCTTTTATATCATATACGAGTATAAATATTATTAAAAATAAATATAGAAAAAAATTATTTTTTATTGACATGCTATAATTACAATAATGTTAGAGAACAAAACTTTTACAATTCTTAAAAGGGAAAAAAAAGAAAATACAATTCCAATTAAATATGTATAAATATGTAAATATAAAATATATAAATATAAAAAATATAAAATATTGTAGTGAAACGTCATACGGCTGTCAACATGAACACACATATGAACATACAGTAGTAAACTGGCGAAATGAAAGAATTAGTGATGGGCCTATCCGGAATGAATAATTGGAAAGTTTCCGATTGTTCAAAAAATCGGAAGGTTCCTATTATTTCGGAACTTTTCGGAATTCGATTATTTTACTGTTCGGTGCACAAAATTCGGAACTTTCGGAATTCGATTATTTTACTATTCGGTACACAAAATGAGAAAACGAAATGCCAATTTGAACTGAACGGAATACGGAATGTTGTATTGACTCACTTGACTGCTATATGCTGGTTGGCGAATGTCGACGGGTCGCGCCGTGTGCGCATGTGCATGATACGTGAATGGCACTAATGGCAGTGGTATTTCGTAGATTAATTATTAGATAGTACACCTACAGACTTCAAATTCAAGTATTGTTTTATACTATCTATTATGTACTTTATGTGCTATTAAACTTTAAAATATCACTACCATTTTCCGACAGTCTATTAACGTAACTACTGTAATAATTTGAAAAAATATTTTATTTCCTCATATCCCACTGTGCGACTCAAACTTATAAATTGTTTTTTAGGATACTGCTGGCTACTGCTGGTCTAGGCCGGTAAATTTTATCTACCGGACTCGTTTGTAACAATGTAAACGCTAGTTACCAATGCAGTATCCTAAAAAATCTTATACGATACACGACCGGTAGAATTCTTATGGCCTTGCCAAACATACAGGTCTCGCCCTACGGTTCGACCTGTAAAGTATTGGCGCGGCCATAAAAATGTTGCTACCGGTCTAATAACGTAAATAGCTATTACTGACCGTCCTACAAACCCAAACAATAGATGCCAACGCAGATAAGGGCTTACGGCGAGACGGCGAGTGCTCTCATCGTAAATTTGCACGCACTTCATCTTCCTTCCGATTTTATAAACATTCCGAAATGGAACATTCCGATTATTGAAATCATCCGATTATGCCCATCACTAGAAAGAATGCTACACTTGCTAAGCGAGACGTCGTATTCGCTGGGGAGTGGGGATTAAACTTGCGCAGTAAAATAGGTTTCCCACTATGCTTCTGTTTGTCGCGAATTTTTGTCACCGGCCACATTTCGGCACGCTTACGCTCTAAGTTTGTTGATTTTTCCTAAAGTTATATTGGTGCTTTGGCGGGCCGCGCAAAAAGTTGCAAAGGGCCGCATGCGGCCCGCGGGCCGCAGGTTGCCGACCCCTGCTTTAGATTCTACAGTTAGATGTTACTTATGCATGGAGAATGATGGCAACCTTTTTAAATACCTTCTGTAAATTTAATACCTATTAAATGGTGTCGATGTTCGTTTTGTTATTCTTTCTGTCTATCTTTTGTTCATTTCTTTTTTGTTTATTGTTAATAGTTATTGGTTGCTTATTAAATTAATGTATCAGAATTATGACATTATGATGTGCATTTTTATATTTTAACGGCATCTAAAAACGCCTATCTTACTGTATGAACTTATTTTTACAAAATTATGAGAAATGCAGGTCCGTATCTAAAAAATTTTCTGATGATGATCAGAAAAAAGCTCGAAACGTAATTAAATCATAATATGTGGTACATTGTTGAATTCAGAGTAACAAGGGCTTTGCAAATTTGGCATCAAGAAACCAGGACCGTATTTAAAAAAATGAAGTTGATGATGGTTTCTCGAAGATGAAACGTCGGATAAAAAAATTGATAACGTAATCATTAAGTCCACTAAAAGTTGATATAAAGAAGTTTAATCAGTTTCGCTCTAACTTTAATATTAACGCCAGAAAAAAATAAAAAATAAAATCCAAAAATTCGGTTTTTTTTGAGATAATTCAAAAACGAAAAATCATATCAAGGATTTCTAGACGTCATTTTTTAGTCCTTTAAATGCGCAACTTTCTTCCAATTTAACCAAATTTGTATCTCTTACCATTACCGAGATCCCCATACTGGCCCTCCTTATCTTGGACACACTGTACTATATTGGTACTCCACTTTTGTACTCTGCTTACTGTATTATTTTCTCATTTTGTAAAGCTTGGGTAATGCTTATGATTTTGTTGGAAGGACCGGTGTGTCCTGCTACCTGAAAGGCTACTAATATGCGCTGACAATCGACTAATGAATTTGGATCCTTCCAAGGAACAAACTCCACTTTTTTATTGATTACTGTTAGTAATCCTATACCGGCACGCGGCACCCTCAATGCAGGTCTAGTAGGCTGTCTAATGCCAGAGGATGTAGTAAAGGGGCATACTGCTTTCATAATCTTCGAGCCGGTGTTGCCGCTTATTCTTTGGTTGTGATCGTAGTTTGCACGATTTGCAGCGGACCGGTTCACTATGTCTTTGTAATTTTCAGCATCTAGTTTTGTGTAACACACTGGTTTGTTTTTGAACATCAATTCGTAAAAGCCAGGTGTGGCTTTTTATACTACTTTATTATCGTGATCTGTAATAACCATGTCCTGTCCTTCAAATGTAAGCTGCTTTTTCCCAATTGCAAACTTATCCGTGTCTATGTCCCATCAAACTCCATAGTGGAGACCGTATTTGCTCTTTGTGTCTCGTATCATTCCTTCGATATATGTTCGGGTTAAGCCCTGAAACTGTTCGAGGTATTTCACTAGAACTTCCGGTTCCCTCATTTGTCGCACGGTTTCCCTAGCCTCTGCTACCGAACTTCCAATTTCCGCATTCTCTTCAGCTTCCACCTGTTGTTTCTCATCTGGTAGACTCTCATACACTACTTCTTCGTCTAGAAATCTAGGTCTGGATGTTACCAACATCGAAGTAGACGGTCCTGGAATAAGAATAACTGGAGTTGACACTCGTACGGGGGTATTATCATTTCTCGAATGGGGTAGGGCAGATGATGTGGACACTCGCCGTTTGATGGTTCTCACCATGGGCCCTACCACACCTTTTTGCTGTATTGTTTGACCACCTTCTTGTTTGATGGTTGTTAGCAATTCGGTGAGTGGTTAGGAAATTGGCTTAAATTGTTCGGTAAGAGCTGTCTGCGATATCTGCTTTTGAAGTTTTATATTTGCATCTCACAGTCTTTCTCCCTTTAACAAGATCGCGTACTAATTGTTTAACCATGTTGCTATTATGCTCGTGATTCGTAGACTACTAATTCTACAGCAGTGGCTATGTCTATATAGTAAAATAATTGTCGAACCCTTTTCTATATCGTCCAGGGTTGATTTCGCTTTCTTTATCGAGAACTAAGAATCCATGATCTTTGCCCCAACAGTAAGAGCATAAATTTTTAAACTTGTCAAATGACATGTCTGTGTTTACATGATCATCATAAATGTGTTTTAAGGTTGGTGTAGTCTTGCCGAAATAGAATTATGATATTTGCATTATCTCGTATGAGTTGTTTCGGAATTGATGAGTAAATCTGATAGAGGTAAAAACAATCTATATTTTGATGACGCCCGAAACTAAAATAATCTCTAATTATGCTTTGAGTATCGTATGACGCGCCGTCAAACACTATAACAGAATTTTCTTTCGCTTCGTGTGGTTGGATTACCTCACACTCCTCGCTGAATTCGTAGAATCCGATTTGTTTTAGTGGCTCCAACAGTGTCCTCAGATAATTGTATTTAGGTTAGTTGATGGTTACCTGTTTCCGCTTAACCGCAGATGCACTTCATGGGCGGTTGGTAATTTGTTGCTACGCGCCATGCAAATATTAAGTAGAGCAAACAATACAAATATCCGTTTTTGCACTGCAACCTATCATCGCATTGGTTTTCCTACAGCCGGAACGACCTACGATAAAACCCCTTTTACATCTGCTACCCAGTGCCGTCTGTACCTCATGTAATTTCCTGTATGAGTTACTACTGGCAACAAACATTCTTTATTTTATTTATGTATTTATTAATTTCAAAATATACAGGCAGCACTAATACTGATATGGGCTGACTTGTGTACAACGAGTGACTATAATAATACCTAATTCAATACAATCGACTCAATAAATAGACTCAAAAAAATAGATTCAATAAAATAGATAATAAGTTATAAATACATTGTATATAAATTGTGAGTAGTAGACTATGAATTATCAAATGTAGAATGTAAATTGCTGGATGTCTTGTTGGATGATTGGATGACCCTTTGGTTGAGTTGTATCGAAGCTGGGTTGGGTTGAAGGCTGTCTGTCGTAAGTGTGACGGCGATATAGAGTTTTGAAACTGAGTAGAGTTGGGGCTGACACAATTTCTTGGATAAGGTTGTTGCAGACATCCACGACGCGATTGGAGAAGATGTTTTTGTGTTGAGCGTGCTTAAATTTCGCTTTTCTCACTTTCATATCATATCCTCTGCGGTTTTGAGTTGGGGTCAGGTTATAAAAAAGGCGTAGTTCCGAGGAGTCATAGTGCCCATTCAGAATTTTATATGTTTCCAGTACATCGGTGTGTTGCCTTCTTGATGATAAGGTCGGAATGTCAAGTTGACAGAGTCTGATATCATACCGGAGGTGTCTAAGGTCCGGTACCAGCTTCGTGGCTCTGTGTTGAACTCCCTCTATCAACACTATGTCTTTTATAAGGTGTGGATTTCAGACAGATGAGCAGTATTCCAGACGGGGGAGAATATATGTTTGGTATAGGGACTTGTAGGATGTGGCATCGAGTGACTTAAAGGCCTTCCTCAGGAGGTAAAGTGCCCTGTTCGCCTTCTTGACCACGTATGTTACATGTCCCTCCCTTTTCAGATCCTTACGGATCATGACGCCTTGATCCTTTATATACCCCGGTTCAGGAAGTGGCTGTCCATTGATGAAGTAGGGGTAACGCAGGTTGTTGCGGCCAGTGGAGTACTGCACATTTGGTGTCATTCAGCAAGATCAACCATTTTTCCGACCAGTTCACGACGAGGTCGAGGTCCTACTGTAATTCTTGGTGGTGTACTAGTGGGTTACCATATATCTTTGTATCATCAGCGTAAAGAGAGAATTTGGTTTTCGTGCCATAAGTGATGTCACTGGTGTAGAGAATAAACAAAACCGGACCTAGAGCCGAGCCTTGGAAGACTCCACTTGTGACAGGGCGAGGAGATGATACGAATTTTCCCGTCTTTACTCTGAAAGTTCAGTTGGAGAGAAAGGACTCGATCCAGGATAAAAGTTTTCCTTGGATGCCGAGGTGGTAGAGTTTGTGCAGTAGTCTATGACGAGGTACTCGGTCAAATGCCTAGGAAAAGTCCAGTTAGATAGCATCCAGCGGTTTTTGATGATCAAGGCCTCTAATCCATGTTTTAGTGGTACAGAGTAGGTTAGAAGTTGTCGATCTATTTGGGATGAATCCATATTGCTCAGGTGGGACGCGGCCAGTGGGAATGGCGAATTCTAGAAGGAAGGAGTCGTTCCATCACTTTGCAGACTGTGCTGGTCAGACTGAGCGGCCAGTAGTTTGCTGGGTCAAGTTTATTCCCCTTTTTAAAAATAGGGCTTACCAAAGCAGTCTTCCAGTCCTGGGGGAGTACACCTGAGTCGAGTGATTTTCGAAATATGTCGTATAGGCAAGATGATAGTTTGGTTGCGCAATTTTTAAGGAGGATTTTTGGTATGTGGTTTGGGCCAGGCCTGGAGGAGGCGTATAGTAACTTTAATATCCTGAGTACATCTATTGCGAGGAACTGTACGTCAACTAAGTGTTCAGATGCAGTTGGTACTTCCAAGGTGAGCAATGGGCCAGCGGGTTCAATCATGCTGAACTTTGCAAATTCATCAACGAAGGTTTCAACTGTGCGCTGGGGTTCTTGAATAGTTCCGTGTTCGGTGGTTTGGAGAGTTGAGGGGTATTCTACCGCTGAAGCCATCTGACGTCAGATATAAGTATGCAATTGTTTTCCCTTGGACATCGCGATATTACGCTCATACCGCTCTCTGCTGTGTCGGAGCATATTTTTTGTTTCGTTATGAACAGTTCTGTACTTCTCGAAATGGAGCGGCAGATTGCTTCTGCTGTAGAGTCTCCAGGCATTATTCTTGTGTTTGATCTTACGAAACAGTTGTGATATGATCCAGGGCTTAGTTCTGTTTGATGGATTTGTTTGTAAGGGGGAATACGGATTTAGAATCTCGGGAGATTCGGTTTTGAGCGAATCCAAGTTATTCTCTATGTTTTCTATGCTCTCGTCAGTTTGACTGTTCAGGATTTGTGTGATGTCTGCCCGTATTTGCTCGAAGTCAGCTTTCCAGTAGTTCTTGCTAGGTTCAGAGAACTGTCGGGTCGAACTCACGCTAGTTTCTTGAAGTTGAGTTAATATAACCAAATGACTGCTTTTACCTATGGGCGTATGAAAAGTTGGTTCAGTGAGGGAGCTTTGGTTGTTCATGAAAAGTAGATCGAGTATTGGAGGTGTCTGGTTATTCCGGTGTCTGGTCGGTTCATTAACAAGCTGGGTGTACGAGGTCTGGTTGAAGATATTGAGGTATTCCCGAGCAACCGGCCAGGCAACAGTTGTAGTAGGGTACGGCCAAGACAACGGTGGGAAGTTGAATAACCGACATGCAGTCTTGGTTGTTTGCCAACACGATCTGGTCCATGATGATAGCGGCGGCGTCAGTCGGGAGAACACAGGGAGGTCTATAGACCACGCCGAGTTCAAGTGTTAGTTGTTGCGAACAGATGGTGATCTGTTTCCTTTCTAGCTACGGGTCTGGCTTCCTTGCTCTCTTCGACTCCGAGGATAATCACATTTTTGCCGCGACATAAGTGTTCTTCTATCTCTTTTAGGTTTTCCCACACTTCATGCAATTCACAATCTGGTTGGTTGCAGAGCGCTTGCAACTTGCGCAGTTAGATTTCTGCTTCGGCATTTTCCATTTTGCTACCTCACTAACCTCAAAATTCAGCACTGCACTAATATCCTGTTTTATGATATTTCTGCTATTTTCTTTTCAAAACCTTTTTTGTGCCAATTAAATATTATTTGCTCTTTACACCCTATATGCTATTGCTATTTGCAGAGCAAAATTTTTTTGTTTGATACTCCTAACCTAACTTAAAAAAAGCAGTTTTATCGCGGTGATCGAGGAAGGAATTCTTTGGAGGAGGCCTGCCAGCAACACGACATCGCCTACTCTCAATCTATCGACACATCACGTTGCGAATAAGGTTCTCGCACAGAAAGTTTGGGAACTTGTAATGCAAAGGACTCCACTCCTGGGGAAATAGCTGTAGCCCTAGCTCTTATGGGAATTATGAAAGGGAAAACCAAACTTGGTATGGGAGTGTTTCGGAAACGAAAGCGTGCACAACCCACTGCTAGTATGGGAATCTCCCGGAAACAAAGGTGTACACTTGATTGATTGATTGATTGAATTGTGATTTGATGGCAGGGCTAGGTGCCTCGAACACTGTAGCCTTGGGCTTATTGTGTTACTCATCATATCACATTATTCAGTAAAAAGTTTTGCTGTCTTTATTAGGTTTTGTAACATTTTCACTAGGTTTTCTTTAATTAGAGTTTCTCTTGTATTGGCTCCACCCGGGAGCGTATGTCTCCATTGGGCGAGGGCTTTACAGTCAAAGATTATATGAGAGGCTGTTTCGTCCTCTTCATTACATAGTCTGCATATGGGTTCGTCGTTTAGGATGCCTATTGTATACATGTGCTTGCGTAGGTTACAGTGTCCAGTTATCAGTCCTGTCACTAGCCTAATTTGGTGTCCACTTAGTTGCAGTACATCATCTGTTAGTTTTTTAGATGGTGTTTTTAGCATGGTCTTGCTGTGTCTTAACCCATTCACATGGTTCCAGTGGTTATAGTGCGATCTTTTTATTCACCCAGCCAACCAGCCACGAGCAGAGGTTTTGGTAATTCCAAATACTGGTTCAGGACCATTAAATGCTATTTCTGTTCCCTCTTTTGCCAGGGCATCAGCTTCTTCATT
Organism: Agriotes lineatus; assembly: GCA_940337035.1. Classification (NCBI taxonomy): domain Eukaryota; kingdom Metazoa; phylum Arthropoda; class Insecta; order Coleoptera; family Elateridae; genus Agriotes; species Agriotes lineatus. The sequence continues at coordinate 93,213,984 of OW679202.1, forward strand.
GCCTTTTATCCCCTTATGGCCGGAACCCACATGAGGGTTACTTTGTTGTGGTTTGCCAGGGTTATTAGGTTTTGAAGGCAGTCCCAGACTAGCTTTGAGTTAATCCTGTGGCTAGCTAGGGCCTTTATGGCAGCCTGGCTATCAGTTAGGACAAGGATATCTTTGCCCTGATAGTTCCTCTTTATGTTTTCCTGTAGACAAATGTCTATGGCATGAGTTTCGGCTTGGAATACTGTTGCAAACTTTCCCAAAGATGCACAGGCTTCAAATTGGCGAGATTCCCCATATATCCCAGCTCCAGTGCCGCTATCAGTTTTGGATCCGTCTGTGTACCAGACTAGTTTTCCTTCCTGACCACGTCTTTGTGCCAGCCCTTCGTTCCATTCTAGCTGGATGTAAAATGGTTTGTTAAGGTTATGCCTGATAGGCATTGTGTCACTGCTCATTTCTAGTAATGGATTAGTGATACTGCTGGTTATTCTGGTGCGACCAGAGACGAAACTGGTTTGCTAGTTTCCATTTTAGTTCAGTCTATACGCCGCCATCCTTGCCTCTGCCTTGATTATGATATATCTAGGGGAGGAAGGCTTACCAGGGTTTCCATAGCTGCAGTTGGAGTGCTTCTCATCACCCCTGTTATACATAGGCAAGCCAGCCTTTGGAGTTTAAAAAGCTCCAATTTGGCTTGCTTTTGTTCTACTTTTGGCCATCAGGTAAGCGATCCGTAGGATACCATAGGTTTCACCACAGCAGTGTACCATGCTCAGCTTAGGTCTCTAAGTTTTGCCCACTGCACGCTTTGTTGCCATAATAGTTGTTTTGTTTTTATGTGCAATTTTTTGTATGTGTGAGCTCCAGGTTAACGTAGCATCCAGGATTATGCCCAGATATTTAGCCTCTTGCCTCACTTGCAACTGTTCATTGAAGTGGTTTGGCAGTTTTAGCCTGTCCAATGGCCTTCTTCTAGTAAATGGAATCAGTACCGTTTTCTGCGGATTTACACTTAGGCTCTCTTTGGTGCACCACCTTTCCACAATTCTTAGAGCTTTTTGCATAATCTCTGAGACTGTGTTATCAAATTTCCTCAAGCTGAGTATTGCCAGATCATCGGCATACCCCTGGGTATAGTAACCTTCCCTATTTAGTTCGACTAAGAGCTCATCCACTACCAGGTTTCACAACAGAGCATCCTTTGGCAGCTTCCACCTCCATTGCCTCATCAGAAAGAGTTGATTGAATTTTTTTGTCCTGAAGCATGTTACTGATTCACCTGCAGATGGTGTCTTCTACCCCACGGTTTCTTACTGCAGCTATCATTGACACGAAGGAGGTATGGTCAAAGGCTCCCTCAATGTCAATAAAAACTGTCAGTGCAATTTCTTGGTAGTTGATTGCCTCCTCAATTCTCCTCACTAGTTGGTGAAGTGCAGTTTCGCATGGTTTCTTCGATTTAAATGCATGTTGATTGGGATGAAATAGGCTTTCTGAAGGAAAGCTCTCTCTGATGTCTTTCAATCAGTTTCTCTATCAGCTTTAACATAAAGGAAAATAGATTGATAGGACTACATGACTTCGCCTGAGAAGAGTCTCTTCCAGGTTTGGGTATGAAGAGAATTCTTGATTGTTTCCAGACAGACGGGATGTATCCCGTTGCCAGGCTCGCTCTTAGTAGTCTACAAAGCTTTGGTGTGAGAATCTCTTTTCCTTGTGCAGTAGCACAGGTATTATGCCATCAGGACCAGAAGCTTTGTATGGATTAAACGAATCTATAGCCCATTCAATACTTTTGTGGGTAACGATTTTGTTTGAAATTTGCCAGTCCCTTTTTCCGCCCTTATAATCGGGTGAATGAGGTTTGGCTGATGCTCGTCTGCAGGATAAACAGCATGCGAGTCTGGAAAGTGCGCTTGAAGAAGAAGCTCCAAGGTTTCTTTACTTGTTTCCGTGAATTTCCCATTTGGCTTTAAGATTGTGCCAACGGGTTTCACAGGATCTTTGGCGAGAATCCTCTGGAGTTGTGCTGCTTCAGAAGTGTTTTCAACTTCTTGACAGAAATTCATCCAGGAGTCTCTTTTGGCTTTGCGTATTTGTTTGTTGTACTCGGTCAGGGATTGATAATAATTGTCCCATTCACCGGTTCTTTTCGCCTTGTTGAAAAGTTTGCGTGTGTTTTTCCTTAGTTGTGCTAGATCCGAGTTCTACCAACTAACATCTTTGTTGGTGGCTCGTCGTGTGACCCGGCAGTTGTAGTGATATGAGTTTAAAATAGCCTCCTGAAGTTCAATAGAGGTTAGCTCGATATCAGTAGAATTTTTAATCTCATTTTTGAAATTAATTAGATTGACTTGTAGATCCTGCTTGTAATTCTCCCAGTCCGTATTTTTCGGATTACGATACTTCGAAACGGGCTTATCAAAATTACTGATTTCCATTCGAATGTATCTATGGTCTGAGAGTGACGGTTCCTCGGACACATGCCAACGAGTTATCTGGGAGCTAGTACGAGAGGTAGCCAAAGTGATATCGGTAACCTCTTCGCGAGTTCGTGTTTTAAAAGTTGGTTTGTTCCCCCGATTCAGTGTATCCAAATCTTTGGATACAATAAAATCAAAGAGATACTTACCCCTTCTGTTGACGTTGCTGCTACTCCATGCTACATGGTGGGCATTGGCGTCAATTCCAGCTAATAAAATGCAGGTTTGATAACCTGCAGTAGTCAACAAGCTGTTGTAGTTCCTCAGTTGGAGGTGGATTAGGAGAGTCAAATGGAAGATATGCCGAAACGATTATTATTTCCTTCCATTTGTGTTGTTAATTTAATAGCTACTTGATCCCTGCAACAAAAGTTCATCAGTTTTAGACCGTAAAGTTCTTCCCTGGCAAAAATGCAGGATCTCACGTTATCAAGGTTTCTATTATATATTAGCTTACCTTTGACAGTTCCAAGGCCTGATACTTTTCCCCTGAAGAACCAGGGTTCTTGAATCAAGGCTATGTCTATGTTCTTGGAGACCAAGTATTTACAGAGGGCAGCTGTTGCCGCCTTGCTATGCTGGAGGCTTACTTGTACTACCTCCAGCGTCATCTTGCTTGTCTGTCTTCTTTGACACCCTGAAAGTTATCTGAGATAGCCCCTAAGGCTTTAAATCCCACTTTGCTCAGTTCCTTCAGGGAGTTCTAATCAATCGCAAGGACTAAGGTAGTTCCCTGAGTTTCGATTTGACTGGAGATCACTCTCCATTCCTCAGTGGCCAGATTTGGATTCTGCGTTTTCAGCAGGGGAAGGATCTTGGTGGCTTCTTTGGCTTCCAGTAAGTCAGTGGGGATCCATACCACCACTCTGGAGGTTTTAACCACATCCTTTGCTGTTCCAACACGAAGGTTTGCACCTTCTCATGGTTGAAGTTGTGGCGTCTTTTTCAGCAGCCATTGCTTCGAGTGTCGGTTGCACAGGACACGTATAGCACACCAGCATGGGCATAGCTATTTGTGAACTGTGGTCCAGTTCTAGGCGCACACTTGAAAATTTCTTTAGTGAGGGCCTGTTGAGTGTGCTTAGCCTATTCTGGGGTTAGTTTGCCCTCAGGATAGGTTTGCAGAGTAATTGCCATCTTAGTGGCTGAAAGGGATTGACTGTAGGACTGTCCCTGTACAGAAGTACTGGGCTTGTCCTTCGAGTCGTCACCTTTAATCTTTTTTGATCCCCTTTGAACAGAAGGGGAGGGAGTGCTGCCCTCCGTTTGGGTTCTCTTTTTTGGGTCTTGAACTGGGTCTTTTGTAGTCCCCAGTTCTTTCCTCTGACGGTTTGCCCTAGGTTTTCTAGACCTAATGGGCTCCCTTCTAGCTTTTCCCGCTTCTATAGCAAGTCTGCGGCGTTGTCATCCTGAAAGTCTTTTCTCCTGCTTACCTGAAGTTGGATCGGCTTCAGGTTGGACCTGAGATTGGGTTTTTTCCTCGGGTTGTGTAATGCCCGGAGGATTTGTCCCAATAATATCCGCCACCAAAAAGGGAGAGATTTGACCTAGGTCTGTCTCAGTCTCCATCGGGGAAAGTGTAGACCTAAAAAGGAGTTCTAGGCCTGAGTTTGAAGTAGAGTTTTCTGTATCTTCCATGTTGTTTCCAAGAGTAGCTACAGACTAAAAAAAAGTGGCTTTATACAATGGGGTGCGCCCGGTGCCCCAAGAGAGATCCAGTAGGGACTGATCATCTAGACCAGTGGTTCTCAAAGTGTGGTACGCGTACCCCTTGGGGGTACGCGAAAATTTTTAGGGGGTACGTGGCAGGCCAACAATAAATAAAACAAACCTTTAAACTTAAAATAGGGGAAAAAAATATTTGTGTGCTTAAGACCACACGGGAGAAGTGTAAACTTCTATGGCATTGGGTATAATAAAATTCTGCATAAAAAATGACTTTTTATATCACCCTGTATAATTTTCCACCAGAATAAATAAGTTTTAGCGAAAATATAAGGTTTTGAAAATTTTGAAATTTTTGACTCGCCTTGTATAAGTCAAAAATTATATATAGTGGTGGCGGGACGATAGACGGGTGGACAGAGTGCATCAGTTGATGTGATGTACACCCCTCCCCCCTTTTTGTTTTTAATATAATAAAAATGTATGTAAGCAATATCTCTTGTTTTATTTAAACATAAGGCGTAATTGAGTTACACAGGTTAAAACTATACCTACTAAATAAAAAGGTTCAAGATTTTTTTTTATATTTCAGTTAACTTACTGATAAGGGGTACCCAAAACTTTTTGTTGGTAAAAAGGGGTACAGTGTCTAAAATAGTTTGAGAACCCCTGATCTAGACAGCCACGCATCCCTTGGCCTGGTCTCACCACTATAGGATTTAGGTTTTATTATTGAGGTTTACCCCTCTTGGTTCGGGCGGCTAAGCCGAGACCCCCTGCACTTTCTTACTTGTGAGACATGACCACGCCAGCAGAAAAATGCATGGTATAACAGAAGTGCCATGCACTTTTCGACACCGTTTTAACCCTGTGCAGGCCCTTAACAACGACGTGACAGTTTGGCAGGGTGGATTGGTCCGCGGCGCCGTTTTAGGTCGCTACCAGTTACAGCTTTATGCCTGACGAGCGTCTGCATCATGAGCACTGACCTTTGCATCACATACGATCATACACTCAGGTTGTTCCCCTATCCGCCACCTGGGGACGCGCCTGGTAGGGATCCACCCCCTAGGTGTACACTACCCATTGCCGGTATTATGCAGGCGAAAACAAAACTTGGTATGGGAGTCTCTTGGAAACGGAAACGTACAAGGCGTAGTAGGTCTAAAGGTCTTGGGAGTGGCATCCCTCTCTGATTCGCAGGCGCTCTTTGTTCTAAATCGCGAAGGAAACGTCGGCTGCTATCTAGAGTAGTACCTGTTCCCAAGAGAGGAGGTATATTGCCGCTTGTACCCATAATTGATGTATTAGGAACATTGGGATCTCTCGGAGGTGGTGCTGCACTAAAGCGGTTGGGACTCAAATGCTGCTAAAAAAGATCTCCGAGAAAAGGAGCGACATAACAAAGCTATGGAATCCATTGCTCGTGGAAAAGGATTATATCTACGACCGTATCATTCAAAAAACTACTGTTGAAGCTGCCTAGCCGCGTGTTGACAAACATCGTTATTGCACAGTATGTTAAACGTTTGGAAATTCCACACTTTAGGGAAATATTTATGCGGGATGCTTAACCTGACAAGATTCTTAAACGAGAATGTGGTGTTACTAACTTAAACGAGGATGTTGGACCTGGCACACATTGGACAGCTTATGTTAAAGCGGATTTGTTGGTTCTGTATTTTGATAGCATAGGTCGCTTACAACCTTCTCCCGCATTAGTAAACTACTTTTGCAGCGACCGACGGTAGCAATAACACAAATATGCACAACTCGATTAGATATCAAGGACTTGCATCATACACATGTGGACATTTGTTTCTCAACTTTTTATATAACTTTGCAAAATCGCTTTTGTCATCAGTTTAAGTGAGGCGCTTCATCATGTCCAGTATATTCTTTTTTTCTTAGACGATGGAAACGGGTAAGGGGAAGGGTTTTTATTTACAAGGCATTGACAAAAGCAGTTACACAACTGTAATTTCTCAAACCACTTCACTCGCACCTTGGCTATTAACGTAACTGCACTGTGCCGTCTCTGCCTAATACAATGAAACTCATTATATACCTATACTTTAAGAAATATGCTCAATACCCTGTTAGAGATATTAGTTATGACAGTTTGCTGCAGGAGTTTGACTTTACATCCCTCCGTAAGTGGAGAAAAGTCTTGGATGTATGTTTTTTTGTACAAAATTGTTAATAATGTTATAGATTCTCCAACCCTAAATTATATCAATTTCTATATTCCACATCAAGTCACTAGAAATAACTTGACATTTTATTTCCCAGTGTCGAATACTGTGCATGATTTTCACAATCCAATAACCACTATATGTCGTAGTGCAAACTGCTTACCCTCAGTTGATTTGTTTAATATGAATTATACAACTTTGAAAAGGGAGGTTGTGAAGTTGCTGCCAAATTAGAGAAGGGGTTGGTAGTTTACTCCAAGTTTTTTTTTTATACCATATATTCCAGACTAGATGTTTTTATTTTGTTTTTAATTTCCTATTTACTCTATCTACATATGTTAACTACGTATATCTCACCCTACAATGTAAATTAGTCCTGTAATTGGGCGTTAGCCTGTTGGATGTATGTAAATAAATAAGTAAATAAATTATCGACATTCAAGGCTTCAAGAAGTCCGATAAGCAGTTTAACCCAAAAGAATTGGTCGCCTATGACGATACATCACTATCACACTACGACTTCAATCACTGTTTCCATTCACCTCCTTGCCACCTAATTTACAACAACAAGCACGTTGGTTAATGACTAATCATCACTGCATCGACTGAGAGGATGGATTTACTCAAGCATATTTGTTTCCCACAATCTTGCGATGTCTTTTGCAGGGTGTCAAGGAGGTATATGTGAAAGGCCGAGAAAAAGCAACTTTTCTACGCCGCTGTACTACAATCTCAATCATCGAAGTTGAAGAACAACCAACCCTCAGCCCATCACAACCTGAACCTGCTTGTTTATATCAATCCAAACCAGTTTGTTATTGTGCTTTGTGTAACGTTTATCACATATATATTCACTATATCATGGAATAAAACAACTTTTTAATTTGTATTGTGTTTTTATTTGCATACAATGTACAGGGTGTTTGTAGACCGCTGGACAGCTCGTAACTTCGTTAATAATAGACATATCGAAAAGAACTTTTGTTTTAAATACCAGTATACAATCTAAAAATTGACGTAAACCAATTTAAGCCATGGCCTCCTATTTTTACGTAGTGATACACAACTTTGTTTTTTAAATGGAACACCCTGTATATTTTTACATATTTGAAATCAGCACTAAAAGTGATTTATGATGGCATTCTTAAATTTAAATTTTGGAACTTATTATTTTTCAAAATAAAAAAAATTTTTTTTAGTCTAAGTAGGCCATGAATTACGCAAAATCACTAACAATCGAACGAGAAATGCAAAACAAACTCCACTTGACTCGAAAAATGTCTCATGACCGAATTATAGCACCAAACGTACTAAAACAATTGAAAACTATGTTTTTTGAAATGGAACAATATGAGTTTCATTAAACAGTTGAAAACTATAATAAATGGGCTTTCCAATGGTGTACCATATTCGTCATTTTGTTTAGAAGTAGCTTTTAAAAAATGAAAAATACGTAAAACAATTTAAAAATAAATGTTATTGTTAATGAAACTCATATTATTCCTATTAAAAAACCATAGTTTTCAATTGTTTTAGTACGTTTAGTGCTATAATCCGGTCATAAGAAATTCTTAAAACCAAGTGGAGTTTGTTTTGGATTTATTGTTCGATTGTTAGTGATTTTGCATAATTCATGGCCTTCTTTGCCTAAACACTCTTTTAATTTTGAAAAATAGTAAGTTCCTAAATTTAAATTTAAGAATGCTATCATGGTGTTCCATTTAAAAAACCAAAGTCGTGTATAACTGAGAAAAAATAGGAGGCCATGGCTTAAATTGGTTTACGTCAATTTGTAGATTGTGCACTGGCATTTAAAACATAAAAGGTTGATTTGATATATCTATTATTAATGAAGTTATGAGCTGTCTAGCGATCTACAAACACCCTGTATACAGTGTTACTACATGTGTTACACACCTACGTACTAGTGGAAAGGCGTTCTACATAAATTGTCTGCCTATATTCTGCGCACAAGACGTCTCGCAGTACTTTAGCCACAGTAAGTCCCTCCGCTGGAACGGCAACCTGTCCATAGGTTCTTGCTCCCACAGTTCTTTCCGAGTTTCTCCATACGCATACATCCACGTATACAGGGTAAACACCATATTCTTCGAGTCTTCAAACTGCACGCTCTTCTTTGTTTTCGTACTTTTCTATAAAGGGTTTTACTTCAAACATATGCCACTTCAGGCCAAGACTAACCATTAAATCTACAAGGTCTTCCTTAATGGCTTTATTTAAAAATAGTCGACCCACAGCTGCACCATTTTTATACTTTTTTCCTGTTCATACAACTCCTCTTCACTGAACCCTCTACGTCCTAACTCGTATATGATTTCATGTGATGCATCAAATGCTAAATCTTTACTAATTGTTGCACGTGACTCGGTAGATCTGTTCCTGTTGGCCGAGCGGCCTTTGCATAACACATCCACATCACTACACTTCCAGCTGCCAACTCAATGCTTCTATTTCTACGCCACACTTTACCATAGAACTCGCGAAAGTTTAGCACTTCAACCATACACCCAGTATTTTTCGAGTTCTCCTGCAGCTGATCCATGACAAACTTTACGTTGGTTAAACAGTCCCTAGGAAGGTTTGCCATTCCCTTAACTATTTCTTTATAGAAACTATCAAAGTTCAATGTTTTCAATTGTGCGAATCGCAATTCCACTAGTTTCTGCAAGCGCCACAGTTCTTCTACAGTTTCTTTCGCTAAGCACATCTCTGAGAAGCCCGCTGTCTCCAATTTTATTATTTTCCTTGTCTGGATCGCTTTCAATACAATCCTCTTCCTTCCTATTTCCAGAGCTGGCCACTGACCGTCGATGCAATAGAAGTAGTTGACAATCACTCCTTTATTTGCATTTAAGGCTGCCCACTCCCACTCATCGAACTGCACCCAATTGTTTTTATTTCCCCGTATTACAATAACTGGGGTAAATTGTGAACTCCACTCAAACCCTACACTCACGTATTTCGAACTTGAATTATTTAATTTGTACGTCCTACTACTCAGGAGTGTCGGACTGAAAGAACAGTGGTTTCGGTTTTATTTACGTATTTATTTATTTATTTGGAACAAAACAGACTTGAAAGCTTAATTACATTGTTCCTATATTACTTAGTTACAGTTAGACTACGTTCATTGCACAATAATAATTAATTTCTGATTACCAAGATACTGTAACAATAAAAAAAAGAAACTATAAGAAACTAAAAGAAAGGAAAAGAAAATAAAAAAAAATATCTAAATATAGACGCATATAGCATGTATTTCGCGTAGAATTTTCTCAAGTTGGTTTTTAAATTTATTTTTTGAAAGACAAACTATTTCAAGCTTATTATCTCACCTACTATCAAAATAGCATAGCCTATTTATAGGTTAGTATTTTCTTATTAGTGTACGACAACGATATATATAAAAAAGTTTCTTTTGCGAGATCTAAATGCTGGGACATTAAAATGAATCAATGTTAGAAGAGGTGGACAGTCAATCTCATTGGTCAATAACTTATGCACGAAAACCATCTGCAATAAAACATGTCTTTGCGAAAGCTTCAGAACATGAAACTCTTACGTATCACTAGAGACCCCTGCTCCTTTCTGATTCTGGACTGAAGATCCCTGTTTTTTTTATTTTGAACAAAAAAAATCTTTTAGTACTACCAATTTTATTAACGATTTTCTGGTTGCTAAATAGCGAAACTCAAGTTCTAAAATACATACTTATACTGGGTGTCTTAAAAAGAATTACATCTAGTAGGTTTCGAATTTTGTTTGAAATTTTTATGTGATTGTTATAGAGCCGTAGCTAGAAACTATGGCGCACAGGGCAAGCCCCATAATTTTGCGCCCCCCTCCCCCTAATGAAGTCCTATGTTTTTGATTAATAATTTTACTGGTTTTAACAATCAATATATCATATCTTTACCTACTTAAAAGAGATTAAAAAACACTCTTTTATTGGACATAAATATTTATTTCACAAATTGCAAACATGAAAATACACATCAATAATTTTCATAAATTATTGCAATGTAGCTATAAAAACAAAATAAAACTAGAATACAATTTTTCGTGACTTTTTCGCGGTAAATTTATCTATAATATCGTCGTAGTTAGTTTTTTCTGCAGTTTCATACTCAATTTATTTTGTTTATTTTATTTATTTATTTATTTTGTTACTCAGCCAACAGCCGTTAGGCCAATTATATGCGTCGCTGTACATTTTATGGGGACTTCCAACCCCACTAACGACTGTCATGATGTTATTATGACATCCGGGACCAACTATTTACGTGACAGCCAGTGATTTTTAACAAAGGAAACTTTTTACATTAATTTGGCCATTGGGATACTTTGGTATAGTTTTCTGAAATAAATTCGCACCACCCTGTATAGTATGAAAAAAAAGTAAATTCATCAGGAATACAAAGTCGTGTATTATAGCAACATAAAAATTAGGAACTGCCAGTGTCATACACAGTTTCATATTTTGTAGTGTTGCAATACATACGACTCCAAAATTCTATAAACGTCCCATATAATTTTAATTTTTGCTTATACAGTGTGTCCGCGGATTGAATTCACATAAGGTGTAAATGAAAATTTTTGGAGTTAGATGCTAATATTCTCGGAATCGCTCCTGCTCGTTCTTAAACCAAGATTTAAAAAAATCAATGTAATTAATTAATATACAGGGTGTTTTTAGAATTGAGTTTTAAAAAATTGCCAAGAGTAAACTACCATTATTAGAAGATATAACAAAAAAAGTATTAATGAAAGTTGTTAGAATTAAGAGCAATGCCAGACTTTCAATTTTTAGACAAATCAGCCTACTTGGTTTTCAATTTTTTAAAAAAATTTTCATACCAACATACCTTTATCGTGGTCGTAGGAGGCAGTCTGTTGTTTTTTTTTTTAACATTTTAGTTTGTGAACCAGTAACAGTGCCTCCTACAGCCACGATAAAAAGTATGTTGGTATAAAAAAATAAAAAAATAAAAATCAAAGTAGGCCGATTTGTCTGAAAATTGAGAGACTGACATTACTCTTAATTCTAAACAACTTTTTTTAATACTTTTTTATGTTATTTCTTCTAATAATAGTAGTTTACTCTTGACAATTTTTTAAAACTCAATTCTAAAGACACCCTGTATATTAATTAATTTGATTGATTTTCTCAAAATCTTGGTTTAAAAACAAGAAGGAGCGATTCCGAAAATATTAGCATCTAACTAAAAAAATTGTCATCTACATCTTATGTGAACTCAATCCGCGGACACTGTATATGCTATGGTTCTAAATGAGCAGCTAAAATATGTGAAATTGACGCCATTTTTTCTGTTTACGCTCTTAAGTTGGTATGACACGGTATTAAATTTATGCGAAAATTTTCCAGTAAATTTTTTTATAAATTATTTTAAAAATGTTTGCATGTTGCAAACAAAAAACTGTAGAAGAAATTTACTAGAATATGTATGCGTAAATTATTTAGAAACAGTTTGTAAGTAATCTGGCCGTAAAAATAAATCTGCGCAGATGGTAAGATCACACTAGTTAAAAATTTAGGGCACCCAAGTTTTAGGTGAATATAATGCTCCTGCTGTCAAATATAACTATTCACTGTCGCTACTATCGCTCATGATAATTAAAAGAGAATTTAATAAACTCAAGTTACTATTTAGGTAATTACCGCCACTGGCACAACCTTTTAGGCTATGTTTGTGTTTATCTGTTCCAAATACAAATTCTGCCAACATTACTGCACATAAATTATTAATATTCCTAAAATGTTTTACTACTGCGCAGTTTACAAGAATTACGAAAAATTATGAAACGTTGCATTTTCGGGTTAAGAAAAATTTCAGGAAAAAATTACTAGTAAATTTTCTCAAAAATGTATTCGTAAACTTTCGCAAAAAAATAGTATCGTGTTATATCAGCTTTAATTGCGTCATTGGAAGCGTGGTGTTAGGATTATATGGTGTGCTACGTAGAGGTTCAATTTTGGTCAGTCCCGCGCAAGCCGTAATTACTAACTGCACGGGATGCAGAAAAGCGTCGTGTGCGAATGGGTTAATAAACAAAAATAGTTAATAAATAAAATGATTTTTGGAAAACACAAGGCTCTTTTACCTTTTCAAAAGGGTATTATTTTAAGCAATCGCTCCTTAACACATTTTTTTTATATTTTTACCTCCGCGATAAGTATAACATCGATTATATAATAACATTCAAACTCAATCAGGATGTAATGGAAAACTTTTTTTCCTACATTCGAGGTATGGGTGCCACCAATGATCACCCGGATCCACTTTAAATCAAGTAGAGAATTCGGCGGTATAAAAAAAATACGTACTGGGACGACATTCATTGTCTATATTTACAATGAACATGTGGATGTGGATGATGATTTAAATATTCATAAAGATAGCACCCTGGTAGCAGATTATACCTTCGTTGAACCAGAGTATGAATCCAAAGTTATGTTTCCTTAATCTGAAATACCTACTTTCCATGAAACTTCATTTGAAAATATTTGAAACACTTTGAATTCAAATCAACTTTCTGAGACTCTTATTAGTAACCAGGGTTTAACGTATAGCAGAATAGGTAGCTTACAGACATAAAATAAATATCAAGATTTAAATTTGGGCCTAGCTACCAGAAAACTTGATATTTAGACGATTCCGGATTGGATAGAGTTTCTTTCAAAAGGACATTTAATGTATCCTAGTGAAGAATTAATGCAATTAGCTCGAATTCTAGACACATACTTTAGACGTTTACATGGTCAATTGTTGTCAAAAGAATCGTTAGTTTTAAAAAAATGGTTGATGCGGTTGTCAATTTTAATTACTAAAATATGTTCCCGTATGAAATAATTCTGTGTAAGGCGCGAACTAGAATATATATTAGATTAAGTCATCTAAACAAAAATATAAGTTTTTCTAACTGTAAACGAAAATTGCAGAAGAAATTGTCTAAACCGACGAATATAGAAAAATAGGTGGACAATAAACATAAAATACTTGCTTATTACTTTGGTAGTTGTTGCACAACTAAATGTGCAAATTAAATTTACTTGCCTTATTTTTTCTATTTTTATTTGCGAATGTTACTACTTCTAACTATAAGTCTTGTTGTATTTACTATGTTAACAATTAAAAAGTTTGAGACATACATTTCTCATTACCTATTTTATTAACAAAACATCGTAGATAGCTGTGCTAATAAATTAAATAAGGCAGTTTGATTAACCATCAAAATATTCTCAACTTTCGTATTTGCATTTATTCTCCAACTTTAATAATAAGAGCTATAGAGATTAATTACGAGAATTTTACCAATGTAGTGTGGCAAATTTGCTCCCAAACTGACGTCACAGTGTGCGACAAGGATAGCAATACATATGCGCGCGAGCACATCATATAATCCTAACACCACGATTGGAAGGGGAATCCGCCAACCAAATACCTTCAAGGTATTTCCCGCCAACCGTCTTTAGGGAATTTCGCCTCTGTAATATTTTCTTTTTGTTTTCACTAAAGATATCGCCAGTTGACTGCAGCGCATGTTTTACCATTCAATAGAATATATGTAACTTTGTGAACACATACAAAGTGCATTTGAGTTTCTGCACAGTTCAAGCATTATTATGGGTGGCAAATAAGGTATGTAATTGATTCTAGTCAATACCCATTTTTAAATATTACAACTCATATACAGGAGCTTTAGTAGACGCCAATAAACATTGCAAATTAAGTTTGGAGTTATCTAATTCAGTCAGTTCAAATGTTCAGTAGTGTGAATATACGCCAGAATAAATAATAACTAAGTATATTATATAAGCGCTACAAGTCTAGAAGACTCATGGCTTGGTTATATATTTGCGGCCATTCTTACCTGTTCCAGGCAGTTGCTTCCCATTCACGGACTTGCATCGTCGCCAGGTCCTCTTTTACCTCCTGTTTCCACTTATTCCTGGGCCTAGCTCTTCTTCGTCTTCCTCCTACCTCTGCCTTCCATACTTTTCTTGGAGCTCTGACGTTGTCCATCCTAGTGAGATGACCCAACCATCTTAATCTCTGCCGTCACCATTCCCAGTAGTGTTGGTTTTTCATACAGGTCATACAATTCCTGGTTGCTACGCCTTTCCCATTGCCCATCCACCTTTCGTCCTCTGTAATTTTTTCTTAGGATTTTGCGCTACCACGTATTTAACAAAATTTGTTCCACTTTACGTAGTGACCACACCTCACATGCGTACGTCACTGTAGGTCTTACTATCGTTTTGTACACTCTAAGTTTCGTTGCTCTTGAATACACTGTGCTCGATAAAATAGAGTTCACTGCCCATAAACTTCTCGTCCCGGCTGCCAATCTAGCTGTTATTTCCTCACCACTGTTCGGCTATTTTGTTAAGACTGTCCGGAGATATATAAACTGTTTAACTTCCCCAAATTTAAACACTTTTCTCCTATTGTAACGCTTAGTGGACTACTTTTTTCAAATGGTTTACCATTCCATATCATATACAGCTCCCACATCGTAACCTTAGAAATTTCACGCAACCAGTTCTCGGATGCAATTGCATCATATTGTGCGCTTCAGCTGCTTCCAAGACCACTATTGGCTGGTGCGTTACTGCTGTACATTCACCCTAAATCAATTGTTTTATTTGCAAGAACTATTGCAGATTAAATTATTTATAAAGTATATTAAAAATAAGCGCTTTCGAAGATATGTACTTTTAACTCGGAGTGTATGCTTACCACTACACTGTATTGTATTGATGCGCAAAGTGAAACTTTTTCTAAGGTTACGATGCGGAAGGTGTATTTAGTTCTGGCTTCGTTGATATTCAACCTGACCTTCTGCGCTACCTTCAGTAGCCTTTCTACTACAACTTTTAGTTCATCCTTCGTTCTTGTTAAGATTGTTAAATCATCTGCAAATGCTAAACACTGATGGGATTTTTGATATATTATTCCACTTCTATTGATCTTCGCATTCCTTAATGTTATAATAGTAAATTGAATAACACCGTTGATAAAGGATCATCTTGTCTCAGCCCCCTTCTTACTTTAAATGGTGTTGATACTCTTCCATCTATTCTTACTCTATTTTCTATGTTATGCAACGTTATTTTTACCAGTGTTATCAACTTTGCTGGTATGCCCAACTCTTGCAGTGCCCCGTATAGCTCTTCTCTCCTGATTCGGTTATATGCCTGCTATAATAATAACTACTGAAATTATAACAAATATGGGTAATCTTGTAGTTTATGTCCCCCAATTTGAACTACCCCAGCAGTAATATAGAGTTCGGCAAAGCTGGAGGGGTGGCAGGTATTTCTAAAACTATGAGGCCCACCGCCCACGGTGCGCCTGTTTTGAGACAAACGTTGCAAATCAGTTGATCTTGCAACTCGTTTGTAACCTCAGCAACGTGTAGTAGTGTGGAACCGCACACGAGTCGATTCGAATGAAACTAGTTTGCAAATCAGTCAAAATCGGTTGTACGCGACCATTGTTCCGCTGTCGCAGTTGCGTTGCAGTTAGAAGTTGCCCCGTTTTCAAGGTGTTTACCACGTGGTTATTTTATTTATTTCAAATTGGGTGATCAAGACATTCGATAAAAAGCTATAAACTTTCTATCTGTTTGAGACAGTTCCTGTGCTGCTACAAACAGTCTAGAATTCATGTATCGATGGACCCAGTACTCCCTTTGTGTTCTGCGTTGTCTGCGGTATCGATAATAATCATGTCTTCCTCATCTGATTCAGAATTTAACATTGTAAAAATTATTAATTGCACTGCTATCCGTGTGTGTGTAGAAGTTTTATATTAGTTGTAAACTGGTTGCAGAGTAAACTAGTTTACAACCTTTATCTCAAAACAGTCGCACCGTGGGCGGTGGGCCTGAGAGTTACATAGATATCGCTTACATAAAAGTTGTAAGTGCAAAGGTGGTGCGCATTCATAATAATTTTGATTATACAGGGTGTCTCAAAAAAGTGTGACTTACTTTGTTTAATGGAATGCCTTATATTTAGGCAGCTTAAAAGTTTTGCATTGAAGTACTAATCATTTTGATATAAAGTTGTATTCATCTAACGTTAAGTGTTTTGGGGATATTAACAATTCTATACAAGAAATTGCGAACTTTAAGTGGCTGCTGTAACAGAAAACAATGAATGAAGGAAAACATTACCAAAAATTATCTTTTTTGTGAATTACGTTTAGAGTGTAAAATAGTGGGGGTGACTATTAATGCTATACAGGGTGCTCATTATTTGCAAATTTAATAATTTCGAATTTTTTAAATGGAACACCATGTATATTTTTATATTTCTTAAAAGCCCTTTTAATCAGCTTTCTTTTGATATGTAACTTCATTTCAGTAAATGCAACTGTTTTGCAGATATGCGTAGTTTAACATAAAAAACTATTCAAGCGCTCTAAGATGCTTCATTTCAAGAGATAACAAACAAACTCCATTATAATACATTTGCAACTCTTCGAGAACAACAATGAACCAGGTTTAGATAATAAAAATTCTGAAGCTGCTGAAACCAGTAATAACAAACAAAAAAACCAAAAAAAGCAGGACAATAAAATCTGGAAAGCGATTGCATTTTGGGCTAGAAAATAAAATATCACGAGAAAGCTCATTAAAAGTACAGGGTGCTGCATTTAAACAGATCGAAATTATTATATTAGCAAATTATGAGCTCCTTGTATAGCTTTAATATCCAGAGAATGGAAGGAGAAATATTTAAACATTTAGAGTAATTATGTATAGAATTTTATTGTTTTCGCTTTTGGTTGTTTAATTTGATTTTATTTAATCCTGGAATTAATTTATTCCCGCATTTCTCGTTTTTCATGTTTATTATTCCTTTTATCAACAATGACTGGATTTATATTTTCGAAACCTAGTTTTACGTTTTGTTTGAAGAGCTCAAGTGTTTAAATTATCATTTTAGCGCCATTTGTTTGTTGTCCCTTGAAATAAAGCGTTTAAAGGGGGTTAATCTGTTTTTTATGCTGAAATACGCATATCTGAAAACAGTTTAAATTTAGGGGTATGAAGTAACATATTAAGAAAAAGTTCATTAAAAGGGTTTTTCAAAAATATTAAAACATACAGGGTGTTTAATTTAAAAAGCCGAAATGATTAAATTTGCAAATGTTAAACAACCTGTACTGCAATAATGCCCACAGCCACTATTTTACACTCTAAAAGTAACTCACCCAAAAAATAATTTTGTAGTAACGTTTTCCTTCATTCGGTTGTTTTTTGTTACTTACAGCAGCCTTCTAAAGTTCAGCATTTTTTTTCATGAAATCATTAATATCTCCAAAACAGTTGACGTTAGACCCATACAACTTTATATCAAAATGGTTAGTGTTTTAATGCAAATGTTGTAAGTTACCTAATTATAAGGCATTCCGTTTCAAAAAAAGTAAGTTTAATTCGCCACAATTGTTGAGATACCCTGTATAATCAAAATTATTTTAGTAAGGTGCATCACCTTCTTATCTACCTTTGAATAAATAGAGGGAGGAAGGAGCATTTAAACAAGTAATTTCGGTCTGCAATGGGTTTTCAATATGGCAGATAGTTGTTTTCGCATTACCAGTGGCGTGCTATACTATTTTTAGTACTGAGACGCAAGTTTCAGAGAATTAAGCAAAAACTTAATATTATTAAATATTTACTGTACTAATAGTTATTGGAAACCGCTTCTGTAAGATAGTTAACTATACAGTGTGTCCCAGTATTGATGTTACAAGAGGTGAGATGAACTAAAAATTTTTGAATTTTATTTTAAGATTGTCGGATTAGGTCCTGCTTTGTCTGAAGAGAATTTTAAAAAAACAAGTTGGCCTTGAGAGTGAAGCGAAACTATTTTTTGTTTCAGGTAAATTACCCTTTCTGTACATGATACGGCAAAATTCTACCAAGAAAAGTGGTTCAGAATGATAAATTATGGCCCTATTCAAAATTTCAGGAAGATCTACCTACTTAAATTAAACCGTTAATTTTAGATTAAACAAAATAAATTGTATTTTTATTTAAGGTAAACTACCCGTTTTGTTTACAATACAGCAAAATGTTACTAAGAAAAGTTGTTCAGAATGGAAAATTATGGCCATATATAAAATTTCAGGAAATTCTACCGACTTGATCAAATCATTTTTAATATGTAAATGCAATTTTAACGGTTTAATATGATGGTAAATCTTCCTGAAATTGTGTGTAGGGCCATAATTTATCATTCTGAACAAGTTTTCTTGGTCAAATTTTGCCGTATCATGAACAAAAATAGTTTTCGCTTCACTGTCAAGGCCAACTTGATTGTTCAAAAACTGAAAATATTCTTAAAATTCTCTTCAGACCAAGCAGGACCTAATCCCACAATCTTAAAATAAAATTCAAAAATTTTTAGTTCATCTCACCTCTTGTAACATCAATCCTGGGACACACTGTATATAATTTAATTTAATTTATTATTGTAATATTCCAAAACGGACACTTTAGAATATATTAACTATATATTTAAAAAATATATATTTTGAGATTTTTTATTTCTCTATTAAGGTTTTTCTGAATTGGAGATAGATTACAAACTACAAGGGTTAGTACATAATTTTACTTATAAAGTTGGCTTCACTTTCATTTCAGAAGTTAAAAAACCAAAATATATAGTGTGTTCTCAATACAGTTACTAAAATTTGATACTCACCATGTAGACCTCGTAATTATGGGGTAGGGAGGTGATCAAATTAGAGCGAAATTGAGTTTAATACTAATCAATACTACTCAAAAAAGGAAGGCCATTCCTTAGGTAAGATTAAAAATATTAAAATAGAATAGTTTTTATCAATAGATGTGCAGCAATTGTTTAAAGGTCTACAGAGCATAAGAATATAAAAATAAAATATTAATATAAAACAGCAAGGCTAAGAAAGAAAACATATAACTTAAAAATTTTTTATTTACCCTTACATGATATTAATTTAGTATATACATTTCTAATAGATTGTTTCTGTGCAGCATTTTTACAGATAAAATGTGTATCATGGATAATCATATTTTAACTTAATATACAGGGTGAATGAGACCACCCGTATCAGTATTTTTTTAAAAGAACGGTGAGTCGTAGAGAGTTGGGATAAAAAAATTTATTATAAAAGTCATACTAAAGAATCGAATGGTGATATTATTATTTCTCGAAAAAGTGAGCATCACGAGTAGTTTTGTCCACAATGTCCAGAACTCCAAAATTTTAAATGGCACAATAAGTCGAAAAACGTATTGTTGAAAAGATTGTTAAAAAAGAAGAAAGTTTTGTAGGAAAAATTATTTTATTACTACCACCCCTTTTAAGTAATATTCGATTAAAGTTATTAAATTTGAAATTCGTTGTTAACAAACAAAATTGAAAAGTTGGCTTTTAAAATCTAGTTACCGAATTAAACAATGTTACAAGTGTTCAAAATGTTATTGACATTAAAACGTGTGTGTAACATTGTTTAATTCGGTAACTAGATTTTAAAAGCCAACTTTTCAATTTTGTTTGTTAACTACGAATTTTAAATTTAATAACTTTAATCGAATATTACTTAAACGATCTTTTCAACAATACGTTTTTCGACTTATGGTGCCATTTAAAATTTTGGAGTTCTGGACATTGTGGACAAAACTACTCGTGATGCTCACTTTTTCGAGAAATAATAATATCACCATTCGATTCTTTAGTATGACTTTTATAATAAATTTTTTTATCCCAACTCTCTACGACTCACCGTTCTTTAAAAAAAATACTGATACGGGTGGTTTCATTCACCCTGTATATGGACTTTTTATTCAGTCTGTTTGGATGTATTCATTGTTTCTTATTAATTGTTCAGTTTTCATACAAATGTCAATAATACTGGCTCTTGGAAAATTTAACCCCCTTCCCCTCCCTTCTTTTGTGGTTTATTAGTAAATTGAAAAAAATCTTTATCACCATAGAACTCAGATATGCAGTATTCACATTTTAGTGTTTTTCCTAATTTAAATGTTATGAAACCAGAAATATAAGTTACAATGTCCTTATTGTATGATGATACGGAATTACAAGTACCTAATAGCATAACTATGGGGCGCCAGCGTGGCTCTGATGGTTAGAGCATCGGACTGCGGCGCAGAAGTCTGGAGTTCAAATTCCAGATCGATGCCTGGCGGGCGGCCTACCCAGTCGCTTTAAATAATTGGGAACCTGCATTCGAAAGAACAAGGGGTAATAATGCGGCTGTCTAATGCATGGTGCTCACCACATCACCACGTGTCATGAATTTGACACGCGACAGCCGGGTGTGAGAGCGAGGATACGGAAGCTCTAACCTTCCGCCTTGCAGGCCAAGCTCCTTCATGGGGTGTTAGTGCCTCACCATTATTATTATTTAATAGCATAACTATGTTCTTTAAAAAAAATTAGAAGGTACTCGTCTGATTCTTCCAGCAGTCGTTAATAAGTACACCGTGCCTACCAATTATAAAAAGGAGGTGGGATTTAGTGATGGCACCGAATTCAAACGATAGCTTGCTTATAAAAAGAGTATTCCAACCAGAAATTGGAAAGCTATTTAAAATCAAGCCAGACTGATTGATTGTCATTCAATTACACTTTGTATACAACCTTCAAATTTGACATATGCAGGTGGGAATTTTGGAAGACATCTCGTACGTTTTTTCAACATTTTCTATGCTAGTATACGGTTTTAAAAACTTTAACTAGTACATAGGTAGGGACTTAAATCATAGAAAATGTTACAATGCCTTAAGAAAACAGTTACATGTTTAATTTATAGATGAACTGTCATTACTTGAAAGCTGATTGACTTTAGAAAATTATGTATTGCTTGTATGAAACCAACTTAGACATGACTTATACTTTCCATGATGTACTTACTTGATTTTAAATGGATTTCCAATTTTTGGTTGGAATACTATACCAGTATTATCGTACTTATACGTCATTTGGGTTGCCTAGCCTCCAGTGTTGTCCTCATAAATTTTGTAAATATTTCCAATATTCCAATGTAGTGCTTATCTAAATTATTCTACAAATGTTAACATTTCAAGTTTCCTAAATTTTATATCTATTTTCTTAGGATGAGTGACACTGTTCAGCTTTTATATTATTAGGATTTCATATTTCAATACCTATTTTAAAATTGATAACAAAAGGTTAAAATTGGGTAAATATACAAATTTAATTATTAGTGTTTACAATAAAATTTAAGTTAGTATTATGCACGGCAAAATCTAAAATTTCAGTTAAATGATAGTTTGCCTTCCTATAAACTACCAATAAACCAAAATTTACACTAATCTTTTAAACTGAATTCTGATAAATTGAACACCCACTACATATTGTTAAATAGATTTAGATTTGTGATTATCACAAAAACTTAAACAGATAAAATGACGTCATAAAATTCTAAATAATTAGAGGATCCCCCTTAGAAACTGAAATGTATTCCCATTTTTTATTTATTTATGAGCATTAATGAATTAACATATAGTAAGCACGTGAATGCTTACATTGATAAAATTGCTAATCAATGAATTAAAAATTTGTGGTATGTATAGAAGTGATAACGTAAAGTACTAAGTACTTCAATTATCATTTTTTATATATGTTTTTATATTAAATAACTTAATAAATGCATAATTTTTATATATTTCATATTTCTGCTTTATAAGCTTTACGAGCTCTTTGATAATTTATCTGAATTTTCTTTCAAACAGAACATAATTGAAATGTATGTGTACTCTTATACGTATATTATCTTTTTTTGAATTCGGCGCCATCACTAAACTCCACCTCCTTTTTATAATTGGTCGGCACGGTGTACTTATTAACGGCTGCTGATTCTTCCTACGTATCTGAACAATTGTAAGTGATTCATTAATGATTGTTTTAAGAAATTTTGATCTAAAAATGTTCAAAATTGTTACGTTTTCTAAATGTATGCAATTTCCTGCCCCTGCTCTCTGATCTCTGCACGCACAAAATCTTTTTATATGCTGAACTGAACTGCCTGTATGTAGGGTTGTTGTTTCATCCCCATTGCAAACGAATCGACCCAAAAAACAATTCAACGTGATCTTACGAACACTTAAACATGGGTATAAGTTTTAGCATATCTATTCTGATAAAAGTATCATAATTATATTTTTTTCTTGGTAGTTCAAATATATATTCTCAGATTTGGCTGTCTGATATTGAAAGTCACTAGATTAAGTTACATTCTAAAAAAGAAGTTTTTGCAAGTTGTTTCGTTTATAAGATAATGGAGGTTAAAGTTGGGGTTTGCTGGTAGATGCCACAATTACCCCAGCTTACCCTACCATCCCTCATCTGTAAGTGTGTGATGTAGTTGTAAAATTTATGGTAAAACTCTAATTATTTCTATATTTTTACTCCATGCAGATTTTTTGACTTTAAACTCGCTTAACCTCCCTGAATTTGAAATATCAAATGCATTATTTATTAATTCTATAAATAGTACAGTAGGGCTACAATCTTGAAAATCTTTTAACAGTAAATTTTCTTTACAAATAAGCAGAGCTTCTGCTACTGATTTGCTTAACAGTTGTGAAACAAGTTTTACTTTCATTTTTTGCTTATGAATGAAACATATTTCCTTAACTTATTTCTCAAATGCAACTCTTCCTTTTTCTTTAATTCATTCAGCTTAAATATCAAATTTAAATTAACGGTGTTGTTCATGCAGTCTTTAAATATTTTTTTCTCCAAAACAGTTTCTTATTAGTCTTAGCATATGGGCAGGATCTGGCAGAACGAAGTATTCATTATTTTCAGATGTTTGCATATTTTGCCTTTTAAACTTACATCCTAATAAATTGCACATACTTGGCTTTGTGGCACAACCGTCAAAGATTATGTTACGTTACTAACTTGCCAACATTCTGCAATATTGTGAGGCATTGCTTTACTAACGATGCCTTTTGCCATAGCCCTCTTTAAATAAGATCGTGTTCCTTGAAATATGGCAACGGCATGCAGATGGCCAATGACTAACCAGCTGATGCATGTGCAGTGTGCAATTCTACGTTGTAGATTTGCTTTCTGTGCGTTGTATTCATTAATACAAAGATTATTGCTAGGTTTATTTGATATTAGAGCCTCAACTTTTATTTGCAACGTAAGTACTGTAAAATGTCTCCTTTCAATTGGTATTTTTGTTAAACTATAAAGAGGTTATGTTATACAAATTGTCTAATTTTCAGATGCCGGATAAATGTTGTTGGCCAAACTGCCGTTCAAATTACACGAGTGTCGTTAAAGAAAAGGTTACTTACAGATTTTTAGATTTCCCAAGGAAAAAGTGTTGCAAGAAAAGTGGTTCAAGTCGATACCTTGCGCCAATTTTGTTCCATCCAACAAAACCGTCATATGCATAAAATGCTTTTATTCTGGAGATTTGGTTTATAAAGAAGCTTACATTGACAAAAATAAAAATGGTGTGGAGTTTATCAACAGTAAACCCTCAGTACGGTTTACCTTAAATTTTTCCCAACCTGCCTCGTTATCTAAGTAAAGAAGTAATAGGTAATCGTAGGGATCCGAAAGTGGGACAAGAAATTATAGAAACTAGTAAAAACAAGAAGTTAGAAGACCTTAAGAAAAAAGCAGAAGAAGACAACAAGATTGTAAGTTTTGAAAAGCTGTACCAAAATGAAAGAAATGTTATTAGCGGCAGCTAGCAGGTACACTGTGATGGTAACAAATTGTTTGCTTTACAAAATAATACATCATCATGATGTACCTAAAATGTGAAATAGCATTAAGATTAACCCGAATTTAGACATACAACTTTGTTGTAAAAATGTTATTGTTGATAGAAAAAACTACAGTGCTCTTTTAATTAGTGATAAAGTAACAAAGTGGTCAATTTTACGTGACATTATAAACTTTTGTGACCATTTTGAAAGTAAAAATTGTGAAAAAGCAAATACTCAGCAATTAATTGGTCAAATTACTTCAAATTTAACGCAATTAAAAATGGTGTTGTATGAAGACGGCGAATATTCAAGTGAAAAAAATTATTAAGCTGCAATTTATAATGGAGCAGTTTGATTTATTATTTACGAAAAAATTAAGTATACTACTAACACCATTTTAATTGCTTTCATTATCTACATGCATTCAGTGAAATGCTACAATGCTATTAGATTAAACCATATTTTGATTTTGCTACACCAGATTCGCACAAAGATAATGAAACAAGCTACTTTTTGAAGTCAATATGTTGACCAATCTTGGTGAGAATAATGAGTATGTTGCCCGACAATTCGACGAAATACATATAAAAGAATCCATTAAGTATAGCAACGGTAAATTATATGGGCATGCAGCAAATGATATTAGTTGTGATATTAGTGACACTGCTAAAGTGATGCTGGGTTTTATGATTAGCTCTACTTTTGGACACTTACATGAAGTCGTAAAATTAGTACTAGTAAAACAATTAAAAGGCACAGATTTGGCAGACATTATGGAACAAGTAATTCAGATGTTGCAAGGCTGTGATTTTTATGATTCTCACCGATGCCAATAGAATTAATCGCAAAATGTTTTCAATGTTACAAGAAAAATGTTCTTCAAAATATAGTATTCAATTACCTAATAATAATGTTACCACATTTCTTTCATTTGACAGGGTTCACATTTTAAAATGTTTACATAATAATTGGATTAATTTACCAGATGAAAATAAAACATTTCACATTCAAATTTTTATGAATCAAGTGAAGACGCTTTGGAAGCTAAATTTAATGACATTAAAATTATTTATAAAAGTGAGTGTAATTCGTTAATTCACTTAGCTTCTAAACTAAACTATAAGTCACTATACCGCACAAGTTTTGAAAGACAGAAGCTCTCTTCATCAACCAATGTATTTGACCAAACAACTGTTGTCAGTTAAAAAAAATCGGTAATGTTCTGGAACAGCCTTATTTTTAGAAGTTATTAATAATTGGTGAACTATTGTGAATATAAAATGTCATTACACATACAGTGTGTCCCAGGATTGATGTTACAAGAGGTGAGATGTACCTACTAAAAATTTTTGAATTTTATTTTAAGGTTCTGGGCTTCGGTCCTGCTTGATTTAAAAAGAATTTTAAGAATATTTGTATTTTTTGAAAAACAAGTAGGCCTTGACAGTAGGCTTGCCAACTCTTATTCAGGGATATGCGGGAAACCAGAAATTCATATGCGGGACTTGGCCAAAAAAAGCGGGACTTGCCTACAAATGTACAGAAATGAGAGAAAAACAATTGTAATAATTTTTTTATCAGTTTTATTTAAAATTTGAAATAAACTTTGAGAAAATTCTTCGCTATTACAAAGTAATCGTAACAAAAAATTTGAATACGAATCAGTAAATAAATACTTTGCTCAAACAAGTTCAAAATTAGTTTTTGTTTTTGAAAGAGTACTTGGCACATTTGAGCTATTTTTTATTCTTCAAAACGTAATCATAAAAATCTTTGCAATTGTACTGAAAGTCAATTTTTACTTGCAGTTCTTTACATGTTCAACACTCAGTCTATTTCTTGAATCAGTCCATGCGTTTCCACAAAGTGAAGATTCCCTCTCAACAGCGGCGTTAGCACATGGAATGAACACAATAAATTTGAAAATCTTTAATAAGTTCGGTGTATTCGAATGCTGAAATAGTTCATGCCAAGCTTCATAGATTGATTTTGTTTTCATTTGACTGTGGTGTTTGTTACGTTCCTTAGTAATTTTATTTACAGTTTCCTTAACACTGCAAAACTCATCATAAAGTTCGTCCATATCTATGAGTTTGGTGAGTGATAATTTTTCACAACACATAGAGAGATCCTTGTAATTAAATGTATTTTCCAAAGCAAATATTCGCATTATTTCCAAATTATTCTCTTCCGAAAAATCAAAGTGATCGTCCAGGTATTTGAATGCATTTTTGTACCATGTAATCAAAATAATTTTGATGGACTCTTGTTCATCAATTGTGAAACTGGTTAGGGCATTTGCGCAAATAAATCCAAAGATTTTGTCGTTCATTTGAAGCGAACGCGTGTATTACACTGTGGTGTGACTCACATACAGTGTGTGTCACACTCATTCGGCGGGCGGCGCGGGCTTTACTATAAAGCGGGACAAGTAGCGTCCCGCAGACATGTATCACGGGACGCATTATTTGAGACGTGGAAACGGGACGTCCCGCCTCACGCGGGACGGTTGGCAACCCTACTTGACAGGGAAGTGAAAACTATTTTATTTTCAGGTAAACTACCCTTTTTGTTTATGATACGGCAAAATTTTATTAAGGAAAGTTGTTCATAATGATAAATTATGGCCCTATACAAAATTTCAGAAAGATCTGGTGAATTAGGAAAAACTTATTTTTTAAATAATTTTATTTTATTTTCAGGTAAACTACCCTTTTTGTTCATGGTACAGCAAAATTGAATGAAGAAAAGTTATTCAGAATGAGAAATTATGGCACTATACAAAATTTCAGAAAGATCTGTGGACTTAGATTTAACCGTCATTTTTAATAAATGCAATTTGTTTAATCTAAAAAATAACGTTTTAATCTAAGTCGACAGATCCTTCTGAAATTTTGTATAGGGTCATAATTTATTATTCTAAAGAACTCTTATTAGAAAAATGTTACCGTATCATGAACAAAAAGGGTAGTTTACCAGAAAATAACATACAATTATCTAAACAATAACGGTTTTTATAAGTCGACAAATATTTCTGAAATTTTGTATAGGTCCATAATTTATCATTCTAAACAATTTTTCTTAATAAAATTTTGCCGTATCATGAACAGAAAGGGTAGTTTACCTGAAAATAAAATAGTTTTCGCATTCCTGTCAAGGCCTACTTGTTTTTCAAAAACTGAAAATATTCTT
Organism: Agriotes lineatus; assembly: GCA_940337035.1. Taxonomy (NCBI): domain Eukaryota; kingdom Metazoa; phylum Arthropoda; class Insecta; order Coleoptera; family Elateridae; genus Agriotes; species Agriotes lineatus. Next base: position 93,241,330 of record OW679202.1, read on the forward strand.
AAAATTCTTTTCAAACCAAGCAGGATCGAATCCCAAAACCTTAAAATAAAATTCAAAAATTTTTAGACCATCTCACTAGTGATGGGAAGTTTGGATACTTTTGCGGACTCGTTCATTCCAATCCAATTCCGCAAGTGGATCGAGTCCATCGGATTCGATCCTCGGATCGACATCGAAATTGAATGTGTATTTCAGACACCCGGGGCACAGAATAAAACCACAGAATAAAACAATCAGAACAGTAACTCATTCTTATCGGACCAGCCCGCGCATCGTGTTGCGCACAACCGGCGACCATTTTGCTGGGACGGTTGTTTACGCGCGCATTGCACAGCTGTCACAACTGATCGGTTCGCCAAGCACCTGTTGAGTCTACCTGTTTTGCATGTTTTTTCGTTTATGTGCAAAGTGGTAAATTTTTGCCAGTGGCTTAATATTATTCGTGTGCTACGTGATATACGATTGCGATCATGAGCGCCCCGAAAGGACCGAAATCGAAAAGTGGCCACTATTGTGCTGCAAGTAGTTGCAAGAGCAATTCGCAAAATTGCAATGCCAGCTTTTTTCGATTTCCTAAAGATCTTGAGAGGTATGTACACCCTACTGTTATATTATTCTTGTAGGAAACTAACCCAACAAAAATTTTTAGAGCCAGGATTTGGGCAATGAAGTGTGGAAGATGCGACCTAACGGAAAATCCTCAAAATTTATACCGGAGTTACAGAGTGTGCAGTGCTCATTTCGAACCAAGAATGTTTCTTAATGACTTGAGAAACCGACTTCAACCCCATGCAGTTCCTGTAATATTTCGGGAGCAGGAAGGTTCATCAAGAGAAGCTCCATCGATAGAATCTCCGTCAACATCAGCTGCTCCATTAGCATCAGACACTCCGCTGTTAGAAACTCCGAGTACTGAAACACCATTGAAAGAGATTCAAGACACTTTTCATTCAGCTCCATACACTGAACGTAAGAATTTTAAGTTTCGTAAGAAGTTTACGCTGATTAAATATGGAATTATGAAATAGTTGTACCTAGGTTATTTTTTTCTATTGATAGTAAGCAGAGTTCAATTAGGTTTCACAAAGTAATACAATCTAAGATCTACGTTTCTATAAGCTCACCCACCATAAAGCATTCTGTGTGTAGTGTATATTGAGGTAGGCTATATTAATAATTAACTAACTTGTATTTCCAGGGAGGAAAAGAAAGCGTGAAGAAGATTTGACAGAGTTTGTTGAAATAGGTCCTACGTCAAAGAACCCCAGAATCGAAGGTAATATTGCACAATCTATAATTAGTATAATGAAAATAGAGTAAAATATATACTTTGCTGGAATTAATTCGAACAAAGACTTTTTAGTATGATTTTTTGAATTTTTTGTGTAATTATTGAAGCAAAACATATAAGAACATTTAATTCTGTAAAAAAAAAAATTAGCTGTAGCAGAGATGTATATTTTTGATATGTTTGACTACAAATTCTAAGCTTATGAAATAACCTCCCTCAGTTTTTCTCTGAGCTGATTGCAGCAACAAAAAAATTGGAAAATAAAAATGACCACCCTGTGAATTGAAATGCTATAGTTACATGAATGTATCAATGTGAGACTATAGGTTTTAAAAAAAACTGAAGTAGGCTTTCATCTGAATTGGTCCCACATTTAAAATATTAAATGCAAAAGAAAATTTTCACCCTGTGACACATAGTAGTTACTAGGAAGTATATTTTTATATGTTTAATGGAAGATTATAGTCTTATCAAACTAACCACAAATCATAAAATATAATTAAAAAACTAAGTTCTTACCCTGTATACTAATTTGTAGCAGTCTCGGGGATGAGAACTTTTGATATGTGAGAGAGGGGACTTAAAACTTGCCATACAAAAAAGTCTCTGTTCAAATTAATTTCAGCAAAAAATCTTCCAATATACTAAATATACTGCCACTTGTAATTAAGCCGTCAAAGTCACTAATTTGTCTCTTGTAGGAAACGCAGCTGCAACACAAACAGAGGGCAATGGATCTTCGGGGAAAGCCCAGTTGGCATCACCAAAATCAATAACTTTGCCGTCCAGTACTCAGACGCCAACAACCTTGACAGCTGCAACACCGAGAAAAGGCAAGCTGCGGTTGCGTTTGCACCATTTACGAAATGAAAATTCTCGCCTCAAAAAGAACATCAAAACTCTGGAACGTGACCTAGCGCAAAAAATATCGACCTAACATTGGAGCAGTACAAAGTGGCAACCCACAAATTCTGTGTATCAAAAGAATTGGCAGATTTCATAAATGTACAAGTCACTCAGGTTCAAAAAAAGCCTAGGGGGCGTCGTTACACAAACGAATTTAAACATCACTGTTTAGCTATGTATTTCATAGGCCCCAAACTCTATAAAAATAATCTAATGAAAACGTTTTGCTTGCCTGGACCAAGAGTGTTGAGCAAATTTATCCAACACATAAAAGCCAATCCAGGCATTAACAAAGAGGTCTTCGAAACTCTGAGATTAAAAGTAGAACATTTTTCTGCTCAAAATAAAATGTGCATGCTTTGTGTGGATGAGATAAGCATCAAAGCCAATTTGTTTTATAGTGTGGGGAACCGCAAAATTGTGGGTTTTGAAGATCTCGGAGACAATCGAAGGCAATTTAAACCTGCACTTGCTGCAACTGTATTTATGATAAGAGGTTTGCATACCAACTGGAAACAACCTCTTGCATATTATTTTGTACACACTACCTGTAATGGACGCAAGTTAAGCGAATTGGTGCAAAATATAATTATTGAACTCAAACAAATTGGGCTACAAGTATGTGTTGTGACATCAGACATGGGCTCAAACAATATACAAATGGCAAACATTTTGGAAGTAAGTCCTGAAACGCCATACTTTTTTGTTGAAGATCAAAAAATCGTATTTATGTTTGATACACCACATTTGTTAAAATCAATACGAAATAATTTGATCAAGTATAATTTCAAATTTTCTGATGAAAAAATAGCATCATGGCAGCATATCAAGGCTTTTTATAACCACGACAAACAATATGCTACACGGGCTGCCCCAAAACTCACAGATTCACATATAGCGCCGAACAATTTTGAGAAAATGAAAGTAAAATTTGCTTCTCAAGTGTTTAGTGCAACTGTGGCTGCAGGCATGAATGTCTATATTCGTTTTAATGCACTTCCATCTAATGCCACAGGAACGTCGAAATTTTTGGAAAAAGTCGATAAATTATTCGATGTAATGAATTCTTCAGGAACTTCCAATAGGAAACAGTTTCAACGGGCGTTTAAGGGGCTGGACTATCAAACACAGTTTTTGAAAGAGTGTTATGATATGTTTGAAACTATTAAAGTTTTCAACAATAAAGGCGAAAACGTATCAAATAAAATAAAGTGTTTGAGAGGATGGAAGATCACAATCAATGGTGTCTTGAGTTTATGGGAAATTTTAAAAAATGGTGGGTTTGAGTATTTTTTTACTCGAAGGGCAAGCCAGGACTGCTTAGAAAATTTTTTTGGTTCCATAAGGCAACAAAGCGGAAATTGTATCAATCCATCTCCTGTGCAATTTCAAAGGGCCTTCAAGAAACTTCTATGCACAAACTTGATGCACTCGGGAACAGAGAACTGCGAAGAGGACAACGCCAAAATCCTGTTAAAGATTGCGGACATTCCGCCTGCCAGTGAACAACTGGTTGTACCATCAGTTGATGCCCCATTAAAATCTGTTCCTGTCACTGATAAAGATTACCAAACTAGTGATGTGTTACAGCAGAATTTCACTAGATATATTTGTGGATATATCATAAATAAATCTTTGAAGATTCATTCTTGTGAAGAATGTGTGAAGTTTGCAAAAAACCATGAAGAACTGGATGATTCTTCACTATTCTGTTATTTCAAGGCATATGAAAATGCCAATATGGATACATTCGGCAATTTGAAATTCCAGACGACACATTTGTATTTTATATAACGTCGATGGAAAAATTATTTCAAGATAATTTTGAAAATGTAATTCTACGCGATAACTGTTTAGATGAATTCATTGCATTGTATAATAGCCTACAATTTAAGCATCCATGTAAAAATTTTCCTTATTCTTATGTAAAAATGTTGTACAGTAGAGTTAGACTTTTTTATACTCTTAAGTACATTAATAGAAATTTCAAGATATCCGTCTCTAAGCGTAAATTAATTATATGGAAACACCAATAAATGTATTATTTTCTAAAATTTATTTTTTGTAGTTACATGTATGCACTCTTTTATTTACAATTCAGTTTATTTTCTGTAAATACATGTGGACTTTTTTATAAACTTAATTTATTTTTTGTAGTTGCATGTATGCACTCTTTTATTTACAATTCAGTTTATTTTTTGTAAATACATTGGACATTTTTATGAACAATTTAATTTATTTTTTGTAGTTACATGTATGCACTGTTTTATTAACAATTCAGTTTATTTTTTGTAAATACATTGGACTTTTTTATGAACAATTTAATTTATTTTTTGTAGTTACATGTATGCACTGTTTTATTAACAATTCAGTTTATTTTTTGTAAATATATTGGACTTTTTTATAAACAATTTAATTTATTTTTTATAGTTACATGTATGCACTGTTTTATTAACAATTCAATTTATTTTTTGTAGTTACATGTATGCACTGTTTTATTAACAATTCAGTTTATTTTTTGTAAAAACATTGGACTTTTTTATGAACAATTAAATTTATTTTTTGTAGTTACATGTATGCACTGTTTTATTAACAATTCAGTTTATTTTTTGTGAATACATTGGACGTTTTTTATGAACAATTTAATTTATTTTTTGTAGTTACATGTATGCACTGTTTTATTAACAATTCAGTTTATTTTTTGTAGTTACATGTATGCACTGTTTTATTAACAATTCAGTTTATTTTTTGTAAAAACATTGGACTTTTTTATTAACAATTTAATTTATTTTTTGTAGTTACATGTATGCAGTATTATTAACAATTCAGTTTATTTTTTGTAAATACATTGGACTTTTTTATGAACAATTTAATTTATTTTTTGTAGTTACATGTATGCACTGTTTTATTAACAATTCAGTTTATTTTTTGTAAATACATTGGACTTTTTTATGAACAATTAAATTTATTTTTTGTAGTTACATGTATGCACTGTTTTATTAACAATTCAGTTTATTTTTTGTAAATACATCTGGACTCTTTTATAAACAATTTAATTTATTTTTCCAAAGTAATTATGTGTTCGAACATAAGACTAGTAACACAGCTGAAAATGTTAATAATCAAACGAGTTCACTTAAACATGTAAGATTTGCAAATACTGCACATGAAAACCCAACTTCACAAGTTAATAAAAATTTAGTAAATAGACTTAAAAGACAAATTAACACGCCAAATAGATTTAATGATTATGTAATGTAAGATAGATAATTTTGTTAAAACTTAATTGCTTTTATAAAAAAGGAGATATTATATGTAATTAGATTTGAAGTTCTGTATGTTAGGTTGCATATACTGTAACGTATTTAGTTGTAACAGTATTTTAGTAAATAAAGCCAGTCTTGAACTCAGTTTCGTTCAGTAGACTCGTAACAGTATTATTTTCTAAAATTTGGTTTTATTGAAAACATAATCTTTAATAAATTAATAAAATATCGACATTTGCATACCAAAATGCTTATCTACTTTTTTAAGCGGAGGTTAAGTTGATATGTTCTCTTTCCCCAACTAACATATGTGCAAAATGACGGAAAAAACGTGAAGATTTCGCAATTTTGAAAGGATTCATATAAAAATTATTGAGTACGCTCCTGTCTTTTACCTTAATCAGGCCCTGGTTTTCGTCCCAACACTATGGCCGCCGCTGTCAAGGTCATAGCCCGCGGCTTTCCCAGATCAAAGGTGCCGACAGAGAGTGACATTTATTGTTTTATTCTGTGCCCGGGGTCCTCGGTCATTCCGGAACAACGCTCGTATCTTTGTTTTGATGAGTGGTCACGCAGTCGGTAATTCAGTATGTTTATATGTCTCAAACATCAATTGGGCACATACAAAGCCGCCAATAGCTATAAATCACTGATAACTGATAAAAAAACATGCAACTTCGGCCGTATCATGTGTCGCCTGTCGACGTCGAGCCTCTAAAACAAACACCATCATCATTTGCCGTTCCCCATCAACACATTGTATTGTATTCTGTATTGAACTGGATTGAATAACGGAATGCCAAAGGAATGAATGTCCGCGAGAATTGACGCCTCGCGACCTTTTCGTTCCTCGGAACGAATCCGGACCAAAACTTGGACTTGATCCAAATTGATCCTGTCCCGGATTCGATCCTTTGTGTCGAATCCGACCGGATCGACACATCGCTACATCTCACCTCTTGTAACATCAATCCTGGGACACACTGTATATTGTAAAAAATCAACCACTTTCTGCTTCATTAACATTCTGTGATGACGAGAGATTTCAGTTTTAGAACAGTTTTTATGTTGGTTGTCACGATGGAAAGAACATCATCTTAAAAATCAAAAACAAGATTTTTTAACTGAAGACACTTTCCAAGCTCTGTACCAATGCAATTATGTGATTATTCAAATTATTAAATATTCACTACTGCAACTGGAAATACCCTACATTTTAACAGGAAAATTTCAAATGGATCAGTTGGAATCTCGATTTGGAATGTACAGACAACTAAAAGCCTTCTTGGTATATGATCTTCTCGATATGGATATTTATGTTCATCTACAAATCAAATAGAAAAAAAATCTTTGCCTTTGAGCGTTAGTGAGCTTAATCAAGAATATCATAATGATAAACGCATTTTCAGAAATTTTAATAATAAAGGTGACTTGAACATTAATCAATGCGCTATGATTTATGTTTCTGGTTTTTTGTTTTTAAGGTGTCAAAAGAAATTAGTTGCATTGATTGTTTAGATTTAATTAAGAATAGTAAAGATTGTTCTGATGATTACTATTTTCGACAATTAGACAGAGGAAGTTTATGTGTACCATGTAATTTCGTCTTAGCTGTAAGCACTATTGTTATAAGTATAATACAAGCTTTAGTTTCAGAAACATTTGTTTTTGAAATCTAAAATTAAGCAAAATACTATTTTATGTAGCTTAAGTTTTTCAGCAATTTTGGCTAATGAGGACATAAACACTACTGTGCAAGATTCTTGTATTTGTGGTAATTGCAATTCGGTATTAGTTCAACATATGATGTCTACCACGGCAAACATTCTTCTAAATAATTGCTCAAAAGTAAGATCTGACAAATTGTCACAAAAAGGGTCAATCTTTAAATTAAAGAAAAGAAAGCTTAATATTTAGTCTTAGGAATTATTTTATTTTCATTAATTTAATAAATACTGTCTAATAAAAATATTTGTGGTTATGTTTTATTTATTTTGTGGTGCTGTCACCATTCTTAAATCAATACCTCGAATTTTTCTATCTCATTCAATAAATTCCTTCGTCCACGTTCACCGATTCATCGGTCGTCTGCTTTCAGGTGATGCGCTGTTGCCATAATGTGCGGCCACAACCTTATTTAGATAGGGCTATGCTTTTGCTCACTATTAATACTATAAAAAAATACCCCAGGGTATTTTCCAGGCTTCATTTATGCAAACCAGCATAAATACTAATGCTCCTTTGACTAATTCTACATTATCTAAATTACATGTTACCAAAGTCCACATATCGAAAATATTGCTTTCGTTCAAATTCCAAATGGCAAACCACCATTTCATCAAAAACCAGAGAACAGATAACATTATTTTTGTCAGTATTTTGGACTTTCAATTTCAACAATTCAAATGCTTTAGAAGTTAATCCTGGCATTGCATTAATTGATTTATATTATCTCGAAAGGGTTTTAGGGTGCGGCAAACAATTTTTAAAATTATGTCGCACATAATTGTATGCTTTTGGCTAGTAAAAATGAGTGACAGCAAATGACCTTGCTTCAGGCTCCAAGATATTTGTTCTATTAAATAATCTTCACACTTGATTTAAAGTTATTTAATATATTATTTTCTTGCTCCTGTATGAGTAGATTCTTCATTTTTAACCGAGCTGTTACTTCTTTTAATGAAGTAATTGTTTTCTTTCGATACCAAACTAACGTTTGCAATCTTCTAATTTGACAACTTTTTAAAATATATTTTATCTACGACCACTACTAAAAGTAGGCCTTTTAGCGCTAGCTTGTTTCACTAAAAGTGACATTTTATAGTTTACCGTGTTTAAAGAAATCAGCTGTTTACTTTTAGCACACGGGCTAAAAGTGAAGTGAGGTTACAAAACTACAATTTTGAACTGCAAGTGAAGTTGTAAAATTATTCTAGTTGCTTCTTGCGTTACAGGTAAAGCGTTTTTGAAATAAATGATGCGTTATGTAATGAATACAGTCATATGTGGAGTATCAATAATTACATTTCGTAACTCACCTTGACAGCACGGGCGTGGCCAAACAATCGCCCACGCGGCGTAGCCTACTGTTCATTATGACATAAATTAAAAGTGTCGCAGATGCGAACCTTTCTTAAATCGATATTTATGGATTAATAACGGTAAAATTAAGGTCGTAGATAAAATATTGTATGCAACGCTTGCTAAAAGTCGTTTATGCGCGAGACATGTTATGAAACTCAGCCTTCGGCTTCGTTTCATAATTTTCATGTCTCGCTCATAAACGTCGACTTTTAGCACTTGTTGCATAAACAGCTATTTTTTGCATTTCGGAAATTGTATTTTTAAAATTTATTTATACGAGGAGTATCTGGTTCCTGTGGCAGTTCTTTTCCGGTTACCTCAGGAGATGTAGACTGTGATATAAGGCTTGAGCATGGCTATTCTTCAATTTTCTGCAACTGCAATCTAAAGTTTTTTGAAATAGGTTCATCTTCTCTATTCTCAATAATAATGTAGAACGATTTGTAAAATTACAGTCTTATCAAAACATTATTAAAAGTCACTCACATATTTTAGGCTGTTCGTTCATTTCTATACTTGGCACAGCAGTAGACAAAAATCGTATTTTTAATTGTGATGATCTGTTGAAACATTCTGCAGTAAAATGTTGCGAGCATAAAACACTACTTTTCTTTACCGTCTAATTTTCTTTTTTATGATATTTATTTGAGTATCCTTTCTACTATCATTAGGGAAACTAAAAATACACAATTCAGTGTAATTTTTCATTTTATCAACAAATTAATGTTTATAGTACTTTTTTTAAATTAACTGACTAATATAATCTAAACTAGTCTCTATGGGATTTCAAATATAGTATTTTACAAAGTAATACTTTTTACAATTAAAAAAAAACTGTAACCTCATACTACCCTTAAATTGGTGAAAAGGCACACCACTGACTGTTAAGTGACGTCTGTCACAACTATCAATTTCGTTGTGTAATTTAATGATGTCAAAACTTTTTATTATTTTCTGAATTTATCTAATTAACTTATTGTATTTATAGACTGATACTTAGTGTTGAAATGTTATTCCAGCACTTGAATTTTTTGTGGTTTGTGAACAACCACAAGCCGTGCAACTAACCATAATCACAATAACTGTTTTTATATAGCGTAAAAAATATATACACACAATTCTTAAACACTTACAGTTATATTATGTTACTAAAAAGTTGTTCTACAATATAAATTTTAAAGTAAAAACTGCAACACCTAATAAATCACTCGTGAGGTGTGGGGTTTCAATATGTCACTTCCATCTTGACAGCTGTCGTACAGTCGGCATTGCAGGAACTACTGTAATTATAGGGGAGCAAACTTTTTTTAAAGTGTTTTAACATAACCAAGCTTTATTTTCTACTGTTCCATAAACACTTTATTATAGTATTATTTAGCTTCCATAAACTGCCACTTTAGACCATAGAGTAAAGTAAAACAGCTGCTTGTCAATGTTCAATAGTTATTACCAAAATAAATGTCATTTTATTTAAATCATGAAAGGAGATTATATTAACTAAAACTTTATAAATAAAAAAGGAATTCATCTTTAAACCTTATAGCAATAGTTGTTCTTAATATTGATAACGCAATTAACCTAGTAGAAGCACACTTCGAAAATATAATATGAAATGTTTCAAAAGCAACTTGAATTTTCTAATGTGTCTAATGTAAATGTTATTATATATAAAAGGAAGTCTGCAGTGCAGTCGAAAGTGAATCTTTGTATGCAACTTGTACATAAACAGACCTTATTTGACTCGTCCTCTTTAACTCTGACCTTAATAACTGTCAAATTGATAAAATAATTTGTGGTCTTGAATACACTTAATCAAAAGCAATTGTACCAAGAATGTATTCAAACAATGAAAGAGTGGACATGATCTTAGTTTACAAGGAGTGTCGAAAAAATGCATCAGAAGCTGTACGATTGTACAGACATCGTTATCCTGAGCGTAGGCAGCCAACTGATAAGACGTTCAAACAATTTGAAAATGAGTTAAGGGAGAATTGGCGTAAAGCAAAAAAGACATAGGCATAGGACAACTACAAACAAAGAAAATGAAATTCAGGTATTAGAAATACTAGACGATAACCCTCATGTCAGCCAACGTCAAATATCTCGACAAACTGGCATCAGTCTGTCGAATTCTAAAAGAAAATAAATTTCATCCTTACCATGTGACCCTAGTGCAAGAATGAAAGGAAACTGATTATGCACGACGTATTAATTTTTGCCATTTTATGGAAAACATAATGGCTCAGGAAGAGGATTTCTTAAGATTTGTAATGTTTAGCGATGAGGCAAAATTTTGCAACAACGGGTCAGTAAACCGCCACAATTGCCAGTATTACGGTTTAGAAAATCCACGCTGGTTACGACAATACCATTTTCAAGGAATAATTTCTATTAACGTATGGTGCGGCATAATAGATAATTTTATTGTTGGTCCCTATTTTTTTAAAATAACATGACGGGTCATCGTTACTTGAATTTACTACAAAATATTTTACCAACACTTTTGCAAGAGGTTCCTTTAGAAATTAAGAGGCCGAATGTGGTTGCAGCAGGATGGCGCTTCCCCCCACTATGCATGAAATATACAGGCTTATTTAAACCATCGATTTGGACGACAGTGGATAGGATGGGGCAGCATTAATGCATGGCCGGCTCGTAGCCCGAATCTTACTCTGATAGATTTCTTTTTATGGGGAACTTTTAAAAGTAAGTATACGAAACACCATTTCAAGACATGGAGGTGTTGAAACAAAGAATACATGCAGCTTGCAAGGAAATCACACCTGAAACTTTAAACAGAGTTTGTTTATCCATTATGAGACGCAATCGAATCTGTTTGGAAAATGATGGACGACACTTTAAACATTTGCTTCATTGAATTTGTTTTAAATTACATACTTGGTTCCCTTTTTATTTTTCTAAATAAAGTTTTACGCTTTGATGCAATTCTATTCTGAAATGCTCATCGAATCATGTAGGTACTTATTATTCTACTGTTAGTGATACATTTTCTAATGACTTTACATTTGTAAAGGATGTCTAAATAGGACAAAAGTTAAAAATTATTCATTTTTATGAATCCAGTCATCAATGAATAAAGTATTACTAGTTGCGTTTTAAGTTTGTCAGGATCGGAAAGTTACATTAAACACCCTGTATCTACCTACCTAGTTAAAACTAAGGTGCTTTGATGTTAATTTGACGTATTTGCCCTTTTCAGGGTATGAACAGATCGTTGTCCTCTCTCACTCTAAAGTACTTTAGAATAAGAAGGGACAACGATCTGTCCGTAACCTGAAAAGGACAAATAGATAAAATTGACAGCAAGGCACTCTAGTTAAAACCAAACTATAATATCACATTTCAAGGTTATAAGAGCCAAAGCTATAATTTAAAATAATGAAATTTCAAGCTGTCAACATGAAACCTAAACTCACCGCAAAAATAATTACCAGAAGCTTATGTACCAACACAATTCAGTCTAGTGACAATGCTTGTTGCCAGTAGTTTCCTTAGAATTTCGGAATTTGCATTTTCATATGAAAGACTAGTGGACTAGAACCAATTCTCTGCTGTCGACCTGAAAATAAAGGCGTGTGTTCACTGCAACAATTCAGTACCGAGTTTCTCCCTACTTGCCCCTAGTTTAAGTTTAGGTAGAAATGTAAGGAGTAGTTGTCTATTGGCTTCTGGTGCGACTACACTAATATTTCGGGAGGCACATAGCTCAATAAATTCAATTCAACCAAGTGTTATTCATTTTAAAAATACGTGAGATGCCCAATCTACAATAATGTATTTAACAAATTCTTCGTGTTTTATTACTGCACCACCTTTCAATAGTTACAAATTTTAGCATACCGTATAGATTAATGTGCAAACCCTATGTACAAATTTTTAAAAATATATTTGTGAGGGGGGTAAATTACGCTATTTGCCGATATATTTCATGATGGAGCAATCGCCCCCTGTTCCTGTGCCGCTGTGTACATTTCAAATACGAGGCGATACAGACCGGAAAAGCTCTTATTTTGAAATTTAACAACAATATTTTTGTGCAAAGGTACGGATTTAGGTTAGCTGCAGTTTAAGACCTATATTACTGGCTCCAGGAATGGTAGTTCAAAGTGGGGGATATAAACTACATGATTACCCAAATATGTCTTAGAGTATCGCTCAATATTTTTGGCATTTTCATAATCGCCTATGCTAAGCAAACCTTTTTCAAATTGGAGCTTTGTACAAGTTAGTTATCGATAAAGACTTAGCACTTGTAATTTTTACTACGGCATATGCAAAAATTATTGATTTTTTTTTACTACCGCAAAAGGCTATATTCTAAAAGTTGTGCTTGTGCTTCACTAACAACTGTGTAAAATTATCTTCAGTCGGCGCAAATGGGTTAAAGTTTTGAATGTTTGGTTAATTTGTTATATAAAGGAACTATTTTTAGAATTGCTTAAAGTCGTCATATGAATTGTAGGTAAGGTTTTAAAACTACTATTCAGCCAAGAAAACAACATAAAACAGATTCATACAGAAATAATTATATATTCAATTATCGCAGCCTACCTAAAGATTCACAATTTTTGCATAAAACAAGCGAAGTTTACAGGTATCCAATTTTACTATGTTTTGTATTATATTAGTATCTTATAATCTAAAACACTTTTAAAGAACCATATTGATAGTCTGTAGCCTGTGATGTGATATGCAACTTTCGCTAGTTCCGTAAAACTACCCAAAACTAACAACGAGAAGGTGGATGCATGTTAATTTCTACACGTGTCGTCCCTATCTATCTAATCTTGAGGGAAGACTTTATTTAAGTTTTAAGTCCTGCATTAGCTTCAGCAGTAGTGAGTCATTTGCGTTTCAGTAAAAATATGTTTACTTGGCTTATATGTTGTGTAATAGTGTATTGGGTTGATATCTGATATCTTGCTCTGTGCCATTCAAGGTTGTAATGTCTAACACCATCAAACCATGTAGGCTACATTGCTTCACTCGTTCCATTGTCGCTACCACCCACCATGTGAATATCACCAGTTCTAGTGTTAAGACAACATATTTGATGAAAACACCACAAACCCAATAATAACTCACTACTGCTGAAAGGTATTGCAAAAGTTTAAGGCTTCAATAAAGTCTTCCCTCAAGGTTAGGTGAGTGGGAAGGGTACTGGTGGAACTCGACATGCAACCACCTCGTCGTGGGTAGTTTTACGGAACTAATGAAAGTTTGATATCATATCACAGCCTACAGACCATTAATATTGTATTTTAAAAGTGTTTTACATAATAAAATACTAATAATACAAAATATAATAAACTCAGAGACCTGAAAATTTTGCTTGTTTTCACAAAAATTGTGAAACTTAATATGAATCAGTGAACAGAACAAAGCAACAAAGGAAATTTGCGTCGCCAAATACACGGCGAACGAAACAAAGAACTCAAACATCTGTTCACCAGCAAATCGCCTCGATCCTACAAAAATTTTAAGAAAACCGTTACCCACATAAAACAATAAATCGCGGCACGCGAGCTCAAAGAAGCACTAATTCTCAAGTATAAACCGCTGCAATAAAGGGGCCAACGGATCACCGAACCTCAATAACGGAAGCCGACCAAACGGCGCCGCAGCGAGCCAATTAATAAACCAAGTTCGATCACTAAAACGCTCTTAAATCAGAATGCGCCAAATCCAAAACCCCACATAAGGGTACCTGCCGATAGGAAAAATCAACCGCCACCTAATAAAACAAACCCCAGGGCGCTAGCACATATACAGGTGGAGTAAAAGCAATTTTTCCATCAGACAGCAAATACATGCGGCCGGAGCGCGCTCGAGAGAGCGGCCGAAAATTCAGCGGCCCAGCAGAAACGCAGCTTTGTAACGGAGAAATCAGGGCCACGACAAAATACAGCGGGCAAGGATACAATATTACAAATTAAAGTATAATTAACGGAAGGAAGCATCCCAGAAAAGCGTAATTGGTCTCAAAAGTCTTATAAAAATAGCGCGCAACCGATCGAAGCATAATAAACTTATTAACATACGCCATAAGAGTAATGCTTAATTAAGCTTTACGCGGAACACGGAATTAAAAATTCCAAGTTGAGCTAATTTTTACCCAAAACATAGCAAATTGGGTGTCGTTAGAATCGACATTTCAACGACTATTGATTGCGACTCAAATCAAGTCGATAATTGATCACGCCGCTTAATTAAACGCTATAAATCCGAAATATATCGAAATCGGGCAAAACATCCCTTCTACTTCGACCAATGAGCGTCGAGATCGCGTTTGACAAAGGACTGGCTCCTTTAAATAGTCAGACACTAGCAGTAAGAAATCACTCTGCCTCGGCGGGTCAATCCAGCATCACTCAACCCAGGAGAGTCCACCAGCAGCCACTTCAGCTTCCAGGACCACCAGCAGCCACTTCAGCTCCAGGACCACCAGCCGTTTCATCTACTGGACTTAGCTGTCTGCCGCATCTTCGTGGACTTAGAGCCAATCCACTTCATTGGACTCTGCTGTCTGCCGTCTTCGTGGGACTTGGGATTCGAGCCACTTCAGCTTCCAGGACCAGCTAGCAGCTCCAGCCTCTCCAGAGCCTATCACCCTCGTGGACTTAGAGCCAATCCTACGCATTGGACTCTGCTGCCTGCCGTCTTTGGAAAGCCACTTTCGCCAACCGCCGCCTCCGCCAAGGAGATCAGCACTGCCGCCGACGTTGCCGCCGCCGCTGCTCACAGCCCGCCGCCCCGTCGCCAGTCGCCACCGCCGCCGCTGCTACCGCAGAAGGAAGCCGCCAGCCGCCGCCTCCGCCAAAGGAGATCAGCACTGCCGCCGCTGCAACCGCAGAAGGAAGCCGCCAGCCGCCGCCTCCGCCAAAGGAGATCAGCACTGCCGCCGACGTTGCCGCCGCCGCTGCTCACAGCCCGCCGCCCCGTCGCCAGTCGCCACCGCCGCCGCTGCAACCGCAGAAGGTAGCCGCCAGCCGCCGCCTCCGCCAAGGAGATCCGCACTGCCGCCGACGTTGCCGCCGCCGCTGCTCTCAGCCCGCCGCCCCGTCGCCAGTCGCCACCGCCGCCGCTGCAACCGCAGAAGGAAGCCGCCAGCCGCCGCCTCCGCCAAAGGAGATCAGCACTGCCGCCGCTGCCACCGCCGAAGGAAGCTGCCAGCCGCCGCCTCCGCCAAGGAGATCCGCACTGCCGCCGACGTTGCCGCCGCCGCTGCTCTCAGCCGCCGCCCCGTCGCCAGTCGCCACCGCCGCCGCTGCAACCGCAGGAGGAAGCCGCCGGCACCGCCTCCGAAGGACCACACCAGCTTCCAACTGCGGATGCCCATCCGCCATTTTCTTTTCTTTTTCTGTACATATATGTTACCTAGTTCTAAGCTTATTTGTATGTTAGTTAGTGTAAATATAATAAACTTTGTTCCAATCAAATCCAGTGTCTAGCTGAGGGTAACGCCCACCCTCCTCTTCCGAAACCGACGCCATTGAAGTAACCCTACCGCTGAGCATAGACGTAGGCTTGTTAAACTTTAGGTAGATTGTGCAGATTGAAGATATAATTGTTGTAAGAATTTGATTAACCTTGTTACCATAGCTTAATAGTAGCTTTTAAACTGTACTCACAGTTTGTGTGACAAATTTAAGTAATTTTAATAATATTTCCTTTTTGTAACAAATTAACCAAAAATTCAAAACCTTTATCCCATTTGCACACACTGTAGATAATTTTGCACAGTTGTTAGTGAAGCAAAACCTCAACTTTTGGGATATAGCACTCTGCAGTAGTAAAAAAAAAGTTTTTTTTTGCCCCACCCTAATATGCAGCAATGCATTTAAAAACAGCTGCATGTCTAGATCTCGCAACAAACACCAAGAAAGACGATTAAACATTACTGCGTAAATATGCAATCTAATGAAATAAAATACCCAAAACCAGTATTAATTATTACCATCTTAATATAAACACCTCCATTGAAGGAGCGGTTTTAACATAAAAAGTTTACAACTGAATATAGCAGCAGTCTTGAATACAGAAATGGCTTGTCTTGAAACAGCTGGGTTTTGTATAAACAATTTTTTACTTACATTGTATTTAACGTACGAGGGATGCTCTGTTAATAGTTAGTAGCAGGCCATGGAAGCTCAATTGGCTAGAAACAATTGCAACAATTAAATGTCGCATTAGTTGACATTTGTTACCCACAATTGTCAAACGTTCCGATTTCCTTGTGAAAGGTAGTTAATTTTGTAAGTTGTGCATTTTTAATTCAATTAAAATGAGCATTCCGCGAATTGCTTTTAGAGCTATGATTTTCTATGACTATAAAAGACAGTTAGGATACCAGCAAAGCCACGAAAATTTGATAGCAGCTTTCGGCGATGCTGCCCCTTCATTATCCGCTGTTAGTCATTGGTTCCGCTAATTTCGGCGAGGGCGAGAGCTGCTAGAAGACCTGGAAGATCTGCAGAAGTTGCCTGTTCAGAAAATGTTGATCATGTAGCAAGCTTAATTCAGTCCGATCGAAATATTACTTATAGGGAGATTCAGGAGGAAGTGAAGATTGGATCCTCAGCGGTGAATACCATTTTGCATAAACGTCTTGGGGTAAGAAAGCTAGCAAGCCGTTGAATACAGCATTTGCTCTCAGAAAGTAAAAACAGGATCGAGTAGACTGGTGTAAATTTCTATTGCAAAAATTTGAAGTAGGAGCTTCCAAGCAAGTGGCATACATTGTAACAGGTGACGAATTTCGGGTATACAGTTACAATCCTGAAACTAAACAGCAGTCTAGTGTTTGGGTATTTGAAGATGAAGACTTGCCCACAAAATTAATTCGTGGCAGAAGCGTCAATAAGAAAATGGTTGCTGTTTTTTCCCCGAAGTGGCCCTGTTGCTGTTATTCCACTTGAAGATCGCAGAACTATTAATTCTGAATGGTACTGCAAAGTGGCTGTACCACAGATGTTTGGAAAATTACGGACAGATCACCAAAGGACCGGTTTGTGTAACATCTCAGTCCATCATTACAACGCATCCTCCCACACTGCTGCCGGAACATTGGATTTTTTGAAAGATTTGGGAGTTCAATTGGTAACTCAGTCAGCGTATAGCCCAGATCTGGCGCCGTGCGACTTTTTTTTGTTTCCAATTGTTAAAAAAATGATGCGAGGTAAAAGATTTTCCAGCACAGATGCAGCAGTTACAGAATTTCCAAGAATTTTTGAGGACCTTTCAAAAAATGAATTTTTTAAATGTTTTCAAAAGTGGTTTCAAAGAATGCACAAGTGTATTAGTCTGAATGGAGAATATTTTGAAAAACAATAAAGATATTTTGTTAAAAAGTGCAACGGCCTTTTAATAACTAACAATTTTCAGCGCAACCCTCGTACATGTCTTAAGATGTATTTGGGTTGTAATTAGAGTAGATAACTAAACAAATTATCGAGGAATTCAGCTCTTAATATTCCATTGTTCGTATTATTATGAAGTTTTGCATTATCTTAATTATTTCCAATATAAAAGATTTTAAGACAGTTACTAGTTTTTACATTTTATCTTCACAAGGATATTCAGGGTCGTCTCTAACGGTGTGCAGATGAATCCTAAGGGTTCAGATGAAGCAAGGCTGCCTCCGGGGGAGCAGATTCGGAAGGCCATGTGTATAATTCTGACAAAATAGACATTGGGGTTTTCACAAAATAACTGTGCTATTTATGATCTATTTCATTATACTTTCAATATACCTACTATAATTTACTGGTAAATTGTAGCACATCTTGAAATGATATGCGTCAATCACGCATGCATCTATGTATCTCAAACAGTGGAAATGCAAGTTTATTTGATCGAATTATACATTTGAACGAAAAATTAAAGAGAAATATTTGTTTCAGTTCATCATATTTTATTAGCATAAATATTTTATTTTTTGTTACAAGTTAAAAGAAACTTGAAAGCATCCTACTTTCTGATCTGTTGTAATACTTATAAAGCTGATTTATTAGAGCAGCATCAATCACGTTGGGTAGAGGGGGGGGGGGCTAACATATAAATTGAGGGCAGCAATAGTAATCTTTGCACAAGGGCAGCTAAATTTCTAAGAACACCCCTGGGATATCTTCTCTTTCTCTGGAGTTGACTAACTTCTTAGCCCATTTAATGCTGAAATGAGTTCAAAACGTGAATATTTATGTAAAATAAGTCACTGGGTTAATATGAAAGAAAGCAAAGAAAGATCTACCTTGTGTGTCAATGATATTGTCAAATATCTGTATTTGATGTTTGTTCTTTATAGGGCAAACCAATGAAAAAGGAGGACCAGCAGCTGTATAGAAGCAAGAGCAAACTACAGTAGACATGGTCCAATCAGGTCCAGGTAAACAGCCAGTAGCAAGCCAAACAAATGCATGTGAAGTAGTCCAACCACCTATTAAGGAAGACTTAGAACTAACAGAGCTTTCTAGTCTGAAATTTACAATGCAACGGAGTCCCAAGAAACTTATAGAAACACCGCCTATGCAGCATATACAAACTCCACTACAAAAAGCCCGGACTCAAATAGAGGAGTGCTTTGGTCTTACCATTCCTCATAGGAAAACCATAAATGGCACAAAGGGGCATCCGATACAAATCGAGAGCAACCATCTGGCTCTAAATTTTCGGAAGCTGGATCGTGCTGTCCATTACGTTGTTGCGATTACTCCTAGCACTCCTAAAACTCCAAAGAAATTATTCCGTAGAATCATGGAAGAATTTCGTAGCATGAACTATAGCAACAGGCATCCTGCCTTTGATGGGGCCATGAATTTATATAGTTCCAGCGAGTTGCCGTTTGGAATACAAATTAACAGAGATGTGATCATCTACGATGATAAAAAACCTAGACAATATAAAGTTGCTATAAAATTTGCCAATTTCGTGGATTTCACTCTCCTTACGAAGTTTATGACTGCAAATCCAAACGGAATTCTTCAGATGGTAACGCCTCACGAAGTCATTCAATGCTTAGATATTATTTTTTGTAGTGCTCCAGCTCTGGCATACCAGCCAGTAGGTCGGTCCTACTTTACACCTCCAAGAGATCAAATATTAAGCCTTGGTAACGGCATAGAGATGTACTACGGTTTCCATCAATTGGTCATAATGGGGTGGAAACCGTACCTTAACATTGACTTTGACTTTGCACACAAGGTTATCTCTAAACGACATAACGTGATTGATCTGATCTTAGACATCTGCAAGGTGCGGCGAGAAGACCTACAGAAGCCTCTGTACAAGAACCAAAAGGATGATGTAGATCACTTCCTTCGCACTTTGAAGGTCAGTTATGAGATACCGGGAATCAAGCGCTCTTACCGAGTCAACAGTTTGGACAAGTCAGCCACTGAAGCCACCTTCCGATCCAATAGTGTTTCGGAAATAACGGTGGAGAAGCATTTCTTTAAAGAAAAGAACATTGTGCTGAAGTACCCCCACATGCCCTGTCTGTGGGTTGGCAAGAAAGACCGAGTCAGCCACCTTCTTCTGCCAGCGGAGTTCTGCAGCGTGATAGAAGGCCAGGTCATTAATAGTAAACATTCGGAGAAGTTGACGAGCACCATGATCAAACAGGCCGCCAGCTCCATAGAGGTTATGAAGGAGAAGACCATGATGAGCCCCGTGAGGGAGATGAGCTTCAACAAGAACTTGTGCGTGCGCGAGTTTGAAATCAATGTCAGAGAGGAATTAATGAAGAAAAACGGGCGCATGTTGAAACCCCCGGCTCATGTTTACAATGGAAAATCAGTTGTCAAGCCTACGCAAGGAGCATGGCGTCCCAACAAGTTTCTCAGCGGAGTGACTCTCAGGGAGTGGACCATCATTAATTTAGAGAAAGTCATTTGCACGCAGCTTCTAGAAGAAATGGTTAAACTGGTAAGATGTTTAATTATAGTAATATCATTTATTTGCAACATAGATATAGAAATTAAACCACTTGTTTGAACACAATTATTAACAAATAAATACATACCCATGACAAATTAGAATATATTTAGTTATATACAAATACATTTTAAAACAATTTGTTGTTCCCTCAAAGATACCGAAAACTACCTATAAATTAAAAAATAAGAAGAGAATGGTACATTAAATAAAAAACCGAAGGTAAATTAGGGCGTATTTTAATAAAAAAAAATAAAAACTTGCAAAAACCAATGGCGTTAGTTATTTATTTTAGTATTTATTCTAAAACAGTAAGTGGTGTGTAGAAAGTGGTGGATTTTTTGTGGTTCAAAGTAGGGAGACTGTAAGAAAATAGGCGGTTTAAGTTAAAAGAACTTTCTAAAAACTTATAGACAAACTAAAAGGTTACTAACTTTTGTTTAAGAACAACAAAATACCATCAAAATTGATGGAATGAAACCAAAATACAAAATTTTAAGTGACTTGAGATTTACATAATTTCTAAGAGCTTTAAACAAATATACAAATTTCCGTACTTAACCCCAAGGTTCCGTCTTTAGTGAGAGTTGATTATAATACCAAGGTACTTAACATTATGGGTCTTATTTATTTTTAAGCTGTCACAATTTTGACTTGTACAACCATGTTCATGAACTATCAAATTTAAAGACACTGAAAGGAAAAAATCCTATAAAGAGAATACAATAAAGGCTGATTTATACAGTTGAGAAACATTAAATCATTATTTAACCCTTTTTGGTCTACTGCAAGGTTGTGTCTGTTGATAATATCGCACTGTTCCAATTGTCTGCACATGTGTAAAAGACAGTGTCGTCAGCGTATGAGACAATTTTAGGCAAAGGAAGATTGGTACAAAGAATGTCATTAATATACATTATAAATAAAACGGAGCCACGAATTGTTTGTTGCAGCACACCACATGTACTTAATTAACATTTCATCACTAAACGTAATGTTGATAGCCACAACCTGCTTACGGGGACATAGGTAAATAAGTTTTAAATAACTCAAGCACTATACCCCTAATCTCATAAAGCTCTAATTTAGAAAGAAGAGGCTCGAAAACAGTATCGATCACTTTAGCTAAATTCAAGGACTTCGCGATTGGACGTTTTGAAATGTCAAAAGAGATATACATTTCTGGAACAAGCATAGCCAAGGCATCCATAGAAATGGGCGCATAAGTGAGTTCACTCACGTTGACACAAGACATTTCATGGTTACTTTAAGCATTCACATGCACTCAGGCACACGTTCACGGCGTGACCCTTCACACACGGCGTGACCATGGTTTTTATTTGAAAATTCAGATTCAGATCATAAACCAGTAGAGGAATCGAAACAGAAATAAAAAGGTCTAAAATAAAATATGTTTATGTACGATTGGTCAATAGTAAGTGTTCCTTAGACTTTCTTTTGCCATAAAGCTATGAGTAGTCTCTTTTGCCCTCGGGCGATGATAGTTATTTATGTATTTAGTGTACGAAATGGTATTTTGCTGGTCTAGAATAATTTTTTGACTCGCTTTGCCTCGTCATAGCAAACTTCACCTATCGATAGCCATGCGTGAATGTCCCATATTTTGACGGTCGTCAAAAAAAAAATTTTTTTGCTTGCTGACGTCATTTTAGTGCGCGTTAAACAACTTTATCGCTCTCTGACGTTATCCCAGTTATTATTTATAAATATATTCACAAAACCCATAGTTAGAAAGGAACCTATTTAGCTAAAATAACTGTAAGAATTGCCCTGTTTTTATTGACAACAATATTATATAATCTAACTTTTCTTTCTAAATTTTCATCCTCGGACTTTCTCATGATATAACTTTCACACCACGTGTCAAAATCGCCTGTTCTACGCATTGATACATAACTAATTATTTACACGAGAAATAATTTACATGATATGTTTCGTAGCCAGAATAATAAACATAAAAATAAATAAACCAAAAGTGAGTATAACAACTTATAACAAAAGGTAAATATCGATTTCTCGCAAACAACTTTTTCTGCAACTATCTTACAAGCCTTGCCTTTTAAAGTGCCAACATTTTTTTGCGACTGACGGTTTAGTTCTTAAATTAAATAGTACATCTTACAACAAGAAATGAAAGTAACGTTGTTTTCGTGAGTGGCAAGTGGGGCAATTTCATGAACATAATGCAAAAATTACAAATTAGTTAAAATTCTGATAGTTCTTGGCCTACTCAATTTTCTTGTAAAAAACATACCTGCTAACATTCTTGCTGGCAAACTGTTGGTTTTTTATTCATTTTCATATCAACGCTCACCTACACCATTCGTTGCAAAAGCTGCAACGTTGACATAAGGTATTTACGCTTCGACGAAAATAGCTAGTTTTATTTACATGTAATAGAAAAAAGTACTTTTACCTCGTAGAAATTAAAGATGAGTTCTACCTGAGTTTTTAATTTGTACGCAAAGAATTTCATCAAAATTATGCAGTCATTTAAATGTTGAATATTTTGGTTGCAGAAAAAATTGATTACTATTTAGACTGAAAATGGAGAATATGCATTGGAAATTGTGACTCACACATTTTCAAATATTACTCATGTTCACGCAGTGGCGGCTATTGATAATTGGATTTGCGAGCTCTTAATTTTTAACAAAAACATCAAAAATTTTAACCTTGTGTTCCTTTTTACGTGTACCCTCTTTTTACCCGTTTAGGGGTTATTAAGTTATTGTATATTCAGTAATAAGCATTAAAAATAAAATGATATCAATAATTAGATTGCCTTGTACAGTTTTGTACGTGTGGGTAGTCAGGTATGTTTTGTGAAAGGCAGCACTGCTTCTCATTGTTCTGCAAACAGTTATACCGATAAGAACTAATTTACTGCCAAAATAAAGCTTGAATATATGTGTAGAAAAGCCCGCCAGTTTACTACATTTTATAGCGCAGTTCGCCTCAGGAGCACATTGAAACTGCCGACATCAATTTTGCTGCTTCAGTGTTTTTGTCCATAATTGCAATATGAGTTTTTGCCCTATTTCCAATTGTTGACATACTTCGCATATGTTGTTTTACATGTTTTAAGCAGTATCAAATAGCTGCCTACGGATCTCATTACTTAAACATTGTTATATTCAGCAGGATACATGATAAAATATATTTTCAGTTATAGAATAGTTACTTTTTTCTAATGCTATATAGGCTGCTGACGACTGGGAGGCTAGCTCCACTACGTCATTTAGAAGCAACCGCCACTGCGTTCACGATGGGACTCGCCGTGATACATGATTAATTTTTATCACAGAGGTAGAATTACTCAACAAAGATTTTATGAAAACTACAACACACATTTTCAATTTCATTTTACCAACAAACCTCGGTAGGCTTTCCAAAATTTCTAATACGCCTATCAGACCCTCTCTTTAAATTCAAACTTCTAATTTTGGGTTCATGAACATGACGGTGCATCTTCGCTCAATAATGCGATGTATGCTTGCAAGTTGTAAGTTTCACATGCAATACTGTCAAGCTTCCAACACCTAGCAATTTCACTCTAATAGGTTTTATAATAGGTGAGCGGATGATCCAGCGAGCAACTGCTCTAGATGGATTTTAAAAATTGTAAGCTACCTGGTTACCCCGCTAACACATGTGGTAGTCGTTAAACCCTAACAAGGAAACTCCTCCTAAATTTCGACGGGAAAACCTAGTCTAAGGGCAAAGAGAACTACTTTGTGGTCACAACAGGCCATTGGCCTGCAATAAGAGGAAGAAGAAAAAGTTTTATAATTCTAACTAATTGTATTTGCCCCAAACGGCACGTATTAGTTGCTTAATGTTACTGTCGTCACGGTAAAATCTGTATAAATTTTCCTTCGTTCTCTGAGATTGAACAAACTTCGATCTTCCCAGAGAAGGTCACGTTCGAAAAACTGTCCTTCGGTCCCCTATCGTCAACTTAAATATGCTAAACTTTCCTACGAAATTTTACCTTAAAAATAATTACATTACACAATGCTTAATGTTAACTTAATTACAGTCCATTCGCACTACCATGTATAGTTAATTTTCACATAAGAGCGCAAATTGTAACAATATTTACATCTACACCTATTTAGTAACTATGAAGCAGTTAGCACTATTTCCATAAAAGCGACAGAACTAATAGCAATCATTGACACAACTCGTTAGCAAAAATGGCATCGATTAGAAAATTGTTGTAATAGGAAGTAAACTGTAATAAACTTTATGAATTTGATAACTATAAACTCATTGACTCACGATGGTTCATACAGCACACGTCCCCTAAAAAAAAAAATCCACGTTTCCAAGAATGTGAATTATTTTGACACTTCCATGCACTCATGTTTTTCTATTAGACATAAGTTACATAAAAATACTTACTATACATTACGTTGTTACATGGAAATACATTTTTCTTAGTAAATGCTTAATTCTATCATTCTAATTGTTAACCTTTATTTACCCTTATGAATGACCTATTTATTCAGCAACGATTAATATTACTGTATTTACTTACGCTAAAAGGCAAAATTAACATTATTAATTTTAATTCTAGCCATTGTATTTCGTAATGCAGTTTTTATGTAGTTCTAGTAGTCTATTGTTCACTTTTATAATGATATTTGGGTTTTTCGTGTCAACAATTGCGAAAGAACCCCTGCACAGTTTACTTGACTGCTTGTCTGCACCTTAATTGTCACTAAACCTTTGTCACCTACCCTATAATCAACAAATTTAAATTTTTTATCTAACTTAAATTTCCTCTTTAATTTTGATTTATTAAATTATGTCTGGCATGGTTTAATGTTGTTCGTAATCTGTATTTTAATTCTTTGGGGTAATCAAAATTATAGAGTAGGTTTATGTCATTTTCAGTTAAATTTTAGGGTAAATTGCACAATTTTATAAGCTGTGTACTGCGTTTCTGTATGCACCATTGTATTGAATGCAAAACACTAATATGAAATCCATTTACTTCATGTATATGCATATTTTGATATCTTAATTCTTAAATAAACTTCTAAATGATCATGAGTATTCTCAAGAGGGTGTGGGGTTTCATGATGGTAAGCTGTTGAATGTAATTGTTTAATTTTAACAATTTACACGTTTTTTGATAAATTACTACTAAAAATTCGGTTCCTTGGTCTGTTTTAATTTCATTTGGGATGCTATATCTTAGAATAAAATTTTCTAGAAATGCTGTAGCAACTACTTCGGCTTCGTTACAAAAATTGCATATGCTTAAATGTATTATTTTCTTAGTTCGCATTGTAAGGTTAGCACATAGATGTTATTTTCGTTATCCTGACTTAGTAGACCTACTAAATCTAGAAACGTCAATATTTTGTTTTCCATTTATGACTGAAATTTTCAGTTTCGTTTGTGGTGTCTGTGTTTTATATAATAATAATAATTAGAATAATCAATGGATTTTAAGAATTGTGACATTTGCTTGTAATCGTTATTGTTACCATTTTTAACAATACCTATCACACGTAACAATTACGTGATTTGAAACTTTTTACAAAGTTTCTCGAGATTTCTCAACGTTGTCCCTAAGGCAGACATTAATCGAGTATCTTCTTTCATCTAAATTATCTGCGAATTCGCTTCAGATATTAAATTGTTTAATTTGTAATCATATTTGCCGTTTTCTAATATACTTGTCAACCCACGTTCAGTGATTGGTCTCAATTCGACAGAATGAAGAGGATTTTTAACAATTGTACAATTTCTGAGTGATCAATCCTTTCATTAGCAGAAATAGTTATTGTCTGGTCGTCATTGGATTTAGCTACATTTTTGCCTAATTACGCGTCATCACACGAAATGAATGTATACAGTGAAATCTCCCTTACCGGACACCTCTAATAAGCGGACACCTCTCTTACACGGACATTTTGTTGGGAACCAACTTGCTTGCATTAACTTTACTAATAAAATTTTCTCTATTAAACGGACACTCTCTTAAACGGACACGGACACCATTTTTCGACAATTTTTCGACTGTGAATCTCTCTTGTACGGACACTTCAAAATGCAGGCCCAACTAATGTCGTGAGGCGTCAAAACAATCCATAAATCCAACATTTAATGATCATGTTGTTAAACTATAGAATTCCTTTGCAATACGGGCGATGTTATGACTGCAGGAAATTCGACACTTTCGTTAGCATATGGGCCATATTATTACAAAACAATCCATGTCGCTTGATTTTAGAGGCCAGCAATAATTCATAACTACTTTGCCTTTTGCATGGGCATCCCATTATGATAAAAATAAAAATAGAAGGAATTTTTCCTGCTTGCTTTTATGGAAGGAAAAAATAAGAAAACTAGGCTCAGAGCCCCCCCGGCCACGGCGTCTACGTGTATCAAGTTACACCACTGGTAATCAATTTGAACCAGAGGACGATTTACCCTTATCAGTAGTGGCTGAACTGTATACAAATATCCCAGAAATCGGAAACGTCGACCCTGACGAATTTATAAACATTGACAAAGAAATAATCGTGGAAGATGATGTAACCGAAATTTCAGGTGAATCAGCTGCCGTTGATGTGCAGTTGGCAGAATTAGAAAACGATGGCGACTTAGAAATTTGTGAGAATGTAATCAAGACCTACACGGAAGCATTAACAGTGAAAAATTTTAAATGCTTTGCTAAAGAAAGTAATGACTTTAAAGTATTCAAACTGTCAAAATATTTAGAAACAGGTACATAAACATAAACCGGGACAGGTTCTATAGAGCCATTTTTCACTATTTGAATACTCTAATTTTGGCTTCCTAATTGTTTATGAAATCCTATCTATCATGTGCCAGTGAACCAAATGAACTGGTTAATGCAATATAAGCAGCTTGGGATAACATCAACAATGAGTTCATTTAGACAATTTAACTATGGCAAATTTTAGTGTCCCGCTTTATGTTTCCGCAGCTGTACATGTGGAAAGTATAATAAGCAATCTTTGTTTCAATTATTTTATTATTCTTATCTGTATTGTTAGCGCGTATACCTTTGCATAGTACTACAACTTTTTTAAACATAAAAATAGATTTTTCCCTTAAGCGGACGCCTCTAATAACCGGACAAAAACTTTGGCACCGTGCGTGTCCGCTTATGGGAGATTTCACTGTACTACCTAATTATTGCTCATATATTTTTATTCGAAAGTTATTTGTATTCACGATAAAGCATCAGTAGCTGCATTGTATTTTGCTCTAAACCGTAAAATCATACTCTTTTAATACTAACCTGAATGTAAGTAAGTGGGTGGGCTGAAAACTAATGCACACATGCTTGTAGAACGCGAATGCAATGACCTACGGAACCGCGTATGATTGTATTCAGATCCTTTCTTTATGCGCATGCCAAGTTTGAAGGAGTTTGGTTCACCGGTTCGTTTTTTAGTAGCGGAAGTATGGAGACGTGTTCTTGTGCTATGTCAATGCGACTTAAACAGCGCGCGGTTAAAGAATTTTTAACTGCTGAAAACGTGATTCCTACTGAGATTCATCGCCGTTTAAAGACCGTTTATGGTAACAGTACTGTTAATAGGACTACTGTGAATCGATGGATAATAACATTTTGCGGACGTCCGATCACTGCCACAAACGATGAACATCTCAAACGTGTCGACAATTTGATCCAAAATGACCTAATCACTTAAAAGCGCATTGCAAACCGCCGGTCATTTTGGATCAAATTGTCGACACGTTCGCAATGTTTATCGTCTGTGGCAGTGATAGGACGTCCGCTTCGTTTTTCGTAATCAATTACGGCTTTTCCGCTTTGCCGAAATCGGTGTATATGACGTCAGCTTGAATATTGTCGATCATTGCTTCTGATACGTTTTGAGTGAATAGTAATAAATTAGTTTTCGTAGATCTATTGGGCGTAAATCCATGTTCCTTTAACTTCAATTGGAAGATTATTATAAATTTTGAAGCCTTTATAAAAGAAACCATTTTGGGAACTGCTTTTTGTAAATTTGGGTCATATATTCAGGTTATTGACTGCTTTAAAAACTAACAACAAAGAATTGAAATAAATACGTTGCTTCATACTTAACCATTGTAAACAATCTAGCATTGCAGAAATTCTTGTATATTTCGAACAGCGTAATATAATACGCATTACTCTGTTCTGCTGTTTTTGCATTCTAGCCAATTCTTGTTCTTGACAAAAATAATATACTAGAGCAGTAATCGAAATACGGTGCAATGATTGTTTTGTAAATCATAATTTTAGATTGTATACTTAGCTTGTTAGAAATTCTACTGAATAAGCCTATTTTCTTAACTACCTTTTTAATTACATAATCTACGTGTGCTTTGAAGTTTAATTCATCATCTATAATTACTCCTAGATATTTAACTTGAGATACCTTTTCTATTTCTAAGTTTTCAATTTTAATTTTATTAACCGATTCTGCATTAGTAACTGATAAAATTATTGCTTTCGTTTTTGCAATATTCAGTTTCAGTTTATTACATTTTAACCACTTAGAAATAATTTCTAAATCTATATTCATTTTATTAATAGCATTTCTAACATCTTCGTCAGTAACTGTCACTAATGTATCATCTGTAAACAGATTTATGGTGCAATGTTTTAGATTCAATTTCAAATCGTTTATATACAAAATAAACAATAATGGACCCGAAACAGAGCCTTGGGGTACACCCAAGTGGTTTTCCATGTAGCTTGACTGGCACTGATCGAAGTGTGTAATTTGTAGTCGATGAGTGAGATAAATTTGAAACCACATATTTTCGTTACCACGTATTCCATATTTATGTAGTTTATTCACTAACTGCTGCCCGTCGATAGTCTTAAATGCACGTTTATAATCTAGAAAAACCGTAACTACACTTTTATTTAATTCTAAGTCACTTTTTCAATTCATGAGAACCAAGTTTAACGCCGTTTCACATGAATGTTTAGTTCTGAATCCTGATTGATTTTTACTTATAATGTCATGTTCATCTAAAAAGATTTGGAGTTGATTTTTCACAATAAGTTCGATCATTTGCTCGTATACCGGTAACACATTTATTGGTCAAAATTCTTCGCACTTGTTAGTTAATTTAACTTTAGGTACTGAAACAACTCTAGATATTTTCCATGATTCTGGAAAGCACCCTGTTCCGAGAGACTGATTTATTAATTTAACAAATATCTCACCTACAACTGGTAAGGCATCTGCAATTACAGCAACTGTAATATGGTCGAAAGAACTTTTTCGTTTAATTTTAGTTATTGATTTTAATATCATTTAATGTAATTGTTTTAAATTTAAAAAGTACTGATATTATCCGTAAACGTAGCTTCTTCAAACCGGTCGTTTATAATAATGAACTTGTTTAGCAATATCCTGGGCATTGCAAATTCCTTCTCCGTCAAATAAAACGTTTGAAGAAGTATTTGTTTGTCGTTTCATTAAAGATTTGACAGTTTTCCACATCTTCTTCGGATTTCCATGACAGTTTTCTATTCTGTTTTCATAATATTGATTTTTCCTGTCTTTAATTTTATTACTGTAAAAATTCCGAATACGTTTATAGTTTTGCCAGTCCTGTGTGTTTGTAGTAAATTTAGCTGTCTTGTACATTTCATTGCGTTCCGCCTGGAGTTTGCGTAAATCACAGCTAAACCATGGGGTGTCAGTTTTAAGTGCAATAGGCTACTTGCACATAAAACAAATCTAGCTAAACTGGCTATAATATGAAATTGTTATAGCTAAAATAAGTGTAGGAATTTTTCTGAGCGACATAAGTGTATATATATGGAATGAAACTAAATTAAAACTTAGCGATATTATGAAATTTTAAACCGCTTGCAAAACGCCAACGCGCATGCGCCAACCGGTGTGACGTCACAGTGCGTATGAGACTGTCAGCTGTGCTGGCAAGTTGCTTGTTTTCATCGTCCGTTTATAATAATTGCTTCCTTTCGTCTTGTTACATGGTCGTTTTTACTGGTTGTTCTTGCATTAATAGAAAAACAGTCTTCTTCAAGACTACATGCAATAGGAAACTCACGGAAAAAGGTAAACTATTAACGCAATTATAACATTTATTTGTATTAGTAATTAATTTTGTTTATTTAGGAATCCAAGTATCTGTCTTATTACACCACTTTCTTTCTACCTTTGCTGCAACACTGACCTGTTAGTAATGGCCCGAAAAGTCGAAGAAGGGTTTGTTAGATCACAATCTGACAATTTACCGGAAGTGAACAATTTTATGGTTGCTGGATATTTTTCTACCAACGACTGCTATTCTGCACCCGAAGTTCGTGGAGTAAAAGAGCATAAGTACGTTCATTTTAAAAGTTTGTTGATTAATATTGATTCAGGTTTACATTTAAATTCCTAGTATTGATTTCGGATAGGTGTACATTTTATCATGTTTCTTTCAGAGTTACCCGTGCAAACTACGGTGATTCTGCAGTGGGGTATGTGCAAGTACGGAGAGATGGTAGTGTCTGCACAGTAAAATGCAAGATTTGCCCAGAACATAGAGTAAAAGGCAAAAATTACGATGTTGTACTACAAGTGGATGAAAAGAAGAAAGAAGTGTTAAAAGTGGAATGTTTGGATTGCGCTGCCTCTGCTGGTAAGTAATAATATGTAGGTTCTTTAACAACAAATAACTACTAATCGGTATTTACAGTCCAAGATGCGTAGTAAGTTTTAGTGGGCAAGTAGGTGTTCAAGGACGTCAGAGCCCCAGTAGAAACTTATGCACCGTGTATTGTATTAAATTTTATTCTCTACCGACATTAATGTAAAGAATAATAACCGATGACGTTAGTTCAGACCTGGGGGTCGATTCTCGAATTACACGTGTGCGTTGAGTAGAATAGTTGACAGTCGACCACCAATTGCAACGGTACACAAAGAATCATTAAAAATGAACAGGGCTATACAACCAACATTACAGTAGTTGATTACGTTTTCTGTATTTCCCTAATCTCTAAAGTGGAATCGTGTTGTTCTAACTCTCTACCCATCGTAATAATAAAATAACCTTGCACGCAATTGCAAAAACCTCGGGTAAGTCAATTTGAAATGCATAACCTGTTCATTTTCAATGATCGCAAGTGTACAAACCATACCTTAGCTGTCACGTGATCGACTTAACGTGCATGTTAACTTATCGTGAGATTCCAGAATCAGCCTCACGCGTAAGCGACAGTTGTTACTTATGCGTTTATCAAGCAACTGCTGTAAGATTAAAGTTGTTTCCATAAAATGTATGATTTTGTTTGAAAAATATAGGCTAAAGCAATTATTTTTTACAGGTGGATGTAAACATGCAGTAGCATTTCTTCTGTGGGTCCATAGACGTAGTGAAGATCCTGCACCTACTGAAGTACAGTGTTACTGGAAGAAGTCACAACTGTCAAAAATTGGCACGTCAATAAAATTTATGACTGTGGCAGCATTAGGCGGAGTCCCAGTTGAGGAACCCCAGAATAATTTCTTCGAAGAAGCTGTACTTTTAGGCTTGCAAAGTAATGCAGAAGGCGAAATATTTAATTTTTATAAGGAACCTAAGTATAGTTGCCTTAGTATTTATATACTGCTCTTGAAATTTGTGGAAGGCAATGGAAACGAATATAAACAATTTATTCAGTTTTGCCAGCAACAGATGCATGAAGATGTTTGCTACGAAGCTGCTGTAAACACACCATCTCAAGCAGATGATAGTTTGTGGCATCGTTTAAGATATGGAAGAATTACGGCTTCCAAATTGTACACCGCTGCACACTGCCACAGTGAGGATGGGACATTTGTTCAGCAAGTTATTGGCGCTACAAAACTAAGGGAGACAAAAGCAATGGAAAGAGGTAGAAAATTGGAAAAGCAGGTGTTACATTGCCTAGAAGAACAGCTACAATGCAAGTTTAATTATATTGGCATCAGGCTCTCAAATCAGCACCCAATTTTTGGAGCATCGCCTGATGCAGTTTTTGGTGATCATGTAGTGGAAGTGAAGTGCCCATCAAGTACCAAAACTATTAGAAATTATTTAACTGTAGACGGAAAAATAACAGCCAGATATAAGGCACAAGTGCAGCTCCAAATGCACATTTTACAAAAAAAAAGTTGCATTTTTCTGTAGCCAGAATTCCAAAAAAACAAAAAATTAAAAAATATATCTGTATTACATGACAAAGATTATATTGAAGAAATCATGTTAAAAGCAGAAATTTTTTGGGAAAAATATGTGTTTCCTGTATTATTGCAGTCTGCTATTAAATAAAAATGTGTAGGTATTTTAATTATTTGTTTCCTCTGTTACTGCAGTGTAGTATAAAATGTTTATATTTAGTTATTTATATATTTATTCTAGGTTGTATTTAACTACTACAATAACTACAACATTGTTGTCTTACACTGTAACTTATTTATGTACCTAATAGCTATTTAATTAAACCAACAATACCTTACTTTATTAATGCAGTTTGTAAATTTACTAATCCACATGCAATAACGATCATGTGATCTGTGTACCGTATAATGTTTTTATTCATGCAAGAGTGGGGTCGAAGTATTTTAAACTCTCGTAGTCGACGGATTACCCTCTCAACGTGTATTCGTAGGCTAGCTATTCGTTTGGTAGCTAAAACATCAGCTTTAGAGCTTTTTTTACACATTTCTACACTAGGTGGTCGTATCAATGAACATTTCCTTTCGATTAGCAAGTGCTCAATATGTTTAAAGCCTCGGTCTGCCATAACGGCAGCTCCAGCTGGAAGTTTTTGCAGAAAACCACTTTCTTCAACTATTATTACATCAGACGCTCTTCCCCCAAATCCTGTAGATATGAAATTTATAATACCATTTGGAGTGCACGATATTAAATACTTCAACGTATTTGCCTTTTGTATTCTGACCAAGTCAGACTTTGATGAATCGGATTACTCGGTTTTTCAATTTCAATTTCTAAACAATCTATTATAGATTCAACGTTGCTGTAATAAGCTGTAAATGCTATCGGCAGCAATTTCTTAAGTTCTTGTTTAGGATACCATTTAATAAATTTGTTCAGGTTACCGCTCAAATGTGTTACGGTGTTTGAAAATGCCCTACTAACGCTGCTCTCCGAGATGCCATAATCATCAGCAAGGCTAGCAAATGTAGCATCCATCCTGATCTTCTTTAATGTTATATAAATATTCATAACCGGTGCTGGAGTGTACTTTTGCAATAAATTAATAATAAAATATGCATCTTTACCAAGCCCCAAATAGAAGCGACATTTTAAGGGAATTAAATGCATGGTTGTTTCTAATGCTTGCTTCTTTAATCGATTAATCAACACATGTGACTCTTCATCGTCCGTGTCGGTGTCTAAACAATCCGATTCCAAATAAAAATCAGAAGAACCGCTTTCACACATTCCTTCGCTGGAATCAATGTCACTATTTGTAGAGTCTGAAAAAATTAATATTTCTGAAGGAGCCATCACAGTGACCGGTGGTAATGAAGAAGTCGCAGGATTGACACTTGTTTCCATTGTTGAACATGCTACACTTTTTGTTGCTGTGGAACACTGAACTTTCTTACTACGGTACCTTTTCTTTGGTGGAGATTCCGTTTGCGTATACTGTGAAACGGGAAATATTTTTGGGGACAGTGTGCTCGTAGTAGTACTTGACTCTGAAGTTTGTATACTGTCTTGGCCAGTAAAATCATGCATCTCGTTGCTGGAGCTGGTATAAGCTTCACTTAAAATTTCGTCGATTACTCGTTTACAGGAACGTTTACTTGAAGCTTGTCGAGGATTGCTAGGTCCGGCTCGACTTCGATCATGTTGGCAGGCAAAGATGTGTGGTACCACATGCGATTTTAGTTTCTTCAGGCCACCCACCAGTTTGAATTTGACATAGTTGTCCATATCTTCTTCTAGCTGAAACAAAAAACAAAAATAATTACATACTACTATGAGTAGATATTTATTATAAATATAATAAATAATGTGGTATTTTTTTTTGAATTTTGCAGTTTTAAAGTATTTAATATACCTACATTTGTTATTATAGGTACTACTTACTTTAAAATGATCTTCGCACACATACAAGCATGAAGTTTTCGCAAGATCTGCATAGTTTCGTCGTGTCGCATTTATCTACAACTTCCTTCTTTTGGCTTCAGTGGGGACACGAAAGAAAAGCTTGTTTGGAGTTTTTCTTCCCGTGCTTACACAATCTGGAACTATGCACCAAAAGCGTCCTTGCACTTTGTCTCCCATTTCCACAGCAATTAAAAAGAGCGAATCTACTAAAAATACAAATAAATGAGTTAATAAGCACACCTACATTTAATAATTCAAAATGTACCTTCTTATAATCCCTTCTGCTTCTGTAGTCTTGAAAAAGACTGTTTTTAAATACAAACAGCAAAAGCAAAACACGTGGTAACGTAGAATTAAAACAAACTCGAAATTGCAACACCTTAACCTGCTAATGATACAGGGCAAGTGCCATGTACAAGAATGCTATACGCCCTGTGACGTCACGCCGTCCGCGCAAGCGCAAACGCGTTTCAATGGCTTGAATAATTATTAAACTTATTTCGCTAATAACTATAATAATAACAGTTATTTAGCAAAAATATTTTGAATAATAGTAAAACACGCAGTTCTGAACTCGTTTAGAACAAATCTGAAAATTATGCAAGAAGCCTATTGTTTTCTTGTCAATGAGGTCATTTACGGAATTTTGTATTCTGCTGACCATATATGTGGCATGATTGTTTACATCTTTACTATCTAATAATGTGACCCAGCTATATTTATTTAGTTTATCAAGCAGTTTTGTGAGGAGTAATTAACGAACCTTGTGATATTAGCTCTTTCAAAATTGCTGTAATACAGCGCAACTTTTCGTAACGTGACTTCGATTGCATTATGTTCAGAAATTTGTGGAATCTGCACATTAACAATTACATTGTGGCGATTTGTTAGAACGAGGTCAATGATTGTATTGGAATTTTTTGTTGAGCACGTAAATTCGGTTACGAGTTGATTTAAACCCAACGTATTTATTAATTTATTGTAGGAGCTTGCTTGTGTAGAATGAATCTTTAGAATTATCTCAGTTGAAATCGCTTAGAATGAAATGCTTGGTGTCGTCTGGGATTGTATAGTCGTACCATTTTTCAAACTGCTCTAAGAATCCGGCAATACTGGCACCTGGAGAATCATAAACAGCGGTGTACAATTTTTTTGAAATCCTTGAATTATATAAATGCATAGCAGCGAGACTTCCTTGTTAAATGAAAAGTTTAACACTATTTTGAACTTAATATTATTACGCACTACGATTGCCACTCCTCCCGTGTGTCGATTTTCAGAATTACAACGAATGGTGACATAACCCCGAAAACGTATTTCACAGTCTTCAATATTCTCTGTGAACCTTGTTTCACTTAAAAACACGATAGCCGGACGTTTGCCTTCAATTTCCTCCGTATGTTTTAGCATACTTTAGGCATTTGAATAAATAATTTCAGTATTTGGTTGTTATTCTAAAATATTTATCTTACTTCTATCTTGTTCTAGCTTACATTTGTAAACTGGACAGTCAAAGCTCCATGCAAAATGATCTACATCTAAATTAATTTTTAGTTTTTCCTTAGCATTACAGCAGTTCACACATTTATTTTCTTTGTCGTTAGCCTTACATTCTTTCAAAAGGTGAGAACCGGCACATTTTGGGCATGTTATCTTCAATTTACATTGACTCGCTTTACCATTACATGAAAAGCACCTGGTTACTTCAACTGCATCATAAAGTCTACACCTATCCCAGCCGATATTAGTTCTTTCTTCTTTCATAATTACACGATAGGCACATGCATTTACTTTTGCAATTACTATAATTTTTCCTGTTGTTTTTGGTTGTGGTTTTCTTTATATGTACAGGGTGAGCGAAACTCGATGTCTCAGCTCTATTATAAGAAAAGGAAAAACGATAGAAAAAATCTGAAAAGAGGTTCTTAAATGGGATTGGGTAAGGTCCATTTTAAGCCAAATTTTCATATTTCTCCATATTTGGAACCAAGTAATGACGTCATCGAATTTGTTTTTCCCGGAAACATACCTACATTTTGGCATATTTAAAAAGAGCAAATTTTTCTGAACACATTTTGTGGAGAAAAAAATTTGCTATCTTCTTCCGTTAAAATATTATAAGCAAATTTATAAAAAATAAGTACTATCAAAAATTAGCAATCGTCACGATTTAAACAAGTAGCCTCTCGTAACAAATAGCAAAGTTGCATCTGTCAATAATTAAAAATTATTAATTATTATTATTAATTAGTATGAATTATTAATTTAACATTAAAAAACACATAATATGTTACTACTATTACCACACAAAGAAACAAAGTATGTAGGCAATCACTACAACAAATTTTCAGTGTAACCACCTGCTACTTCTAAACACTTATCCAATCTCCACCATACTTCTCTAACTGAAGCCTTACGTAACATTTCTCAAGCTTAGAATAACACGTTCGGGGTATCTCTGGGCGTATAACTAAACTGCTCTTCTAGAGTTCTTTCGAGATTCCCCATAAACTAATAACATGTCGACTTTTTCGTTGTGCGTGAACATTTTTCAAAGTCAAATGACTATAAAACAATATTTGTCAACCATTAGTTTAATTATTGACAGATGCGACTTTGCTATTTGTTTCCAAAGGCTACTTGTTTAAATCATGACGATTGCGAATCTTTGATAATACTTTTTTTTTACAAATTTGCTTATACTTTTTTAATGAAGAAGATAGCAAATTTTTTTTTCTTAACAAAATGTGTTCAGAAAAATTATCTCTTTTTAAATATGCCAAAATATAGGTATGTTTCCGGGAAAAACAAATTCGATAACGTCATTACTTCAGTTTCCAAATATGGAAAAATATGCAATTATTGCTTGAAATGGACCTTACTCAATCCCATTTAACAACCTCTTCTCAGATGTTTTCTATCGTGTTTCCTTTTCTTATAATAGAGCTGAGTCATCGAGTTTTGCTCACCCTGTACAATTTTTAT
The DNA here is from genome assembly GCA_940337035.1 of Agriotes lineatus. Classification (NCBI taxonomy): domain Eukaryota; kingdom Metazoa; phylum Arthropoda; class Insecta; order Coleoptera; family Elateridae; genus Agriotes; species Agriotes lineatus. The sequence continues at coordinate 93,278,956 of OW679202.1, forward strand.
GGATGGTTCCTGTGATTCCAAAAACTATTTTGGGATATTATTTTCTCCTCTATCGTTTCCATTGTCAATTTTTTGCTTAGTCCAACAATTTTTACTCTAGGCAATTTTTTCTTTGGGATTGTAACTCCATAGTTCTCTCCAAGATTAGTTTTGGCTTTTTCTTTAATTCTGCTTACATCATCCTTGTTTTTGCATCCAATAACAGCATCACCCTTGCTGACAGTCCGTAGGCCAGATATATTTAACTTGGTAGGATTGATTGCATTTTTTATGTCTTTTTTAGTGTTAATACTTTTTTGGTGCTGATTTTTGGGGTTTATTACTACGACCGGTTTGTGTTTGTTTAACTTTAATTTTTCAGCATAAGTCATATTTTTTTTTTACTTCATGATGTTTTTGACCGTACTTTTTACGTTTCCATCAAAAGATTCAATCTGATTTTGTAATTCCTCTAGTTTGTCAGAATGTTTTTTTAATCCCGTATTTATGCCATCCAAGACTGCCGTCATGTTTTCCAACACATGTCTTAAATAGTTAAAAATTCGACCGGTTGAATCCAGACCAGTCACGATGCGATTGGACTGGACGTGAAGCATTTGGTCTGAAAGGGAATTTTGCAATTGCTGGTTACTTCAATGATATCACCGTCTGCCAAATCCTACAGCGTCAAACTTGAGTGGATGTGACTGGGCTTGACGGGTTTGGGGTGAAATGACCCTAAGTGTGTCAACGGAACAAATAGAACACGTCCGCGTTCCACGACAGCTAGCAAACTTTACATAATATGCTAAATTCATTAATATAATTTCGTACTTGCTCACCTATCACTTTCTCCAGAACTTTCGAAAACACAGGTAGAATACTAATAGGTCAAATGTGTTTAAAATCTACCGGCATTTTATATTTAGGCACAGGCGTGACTAAAGCAATTTTCCATACATCAGGAAAAACACCCTCTTGTAGACAAAAATTTATGATATGACAAATATATGGCAATAAATACGGCAAGCATAACTTAAGTATGTATATGTTTAAACCATGAGATACATCAGCGTTAGTTTTAATTGTGTTTATAACATTTACAATTTTAGCTTCATCAACATCTTTAAAATTTAAACGATCTTCACAAAGTGTATTATAATTAAAAAATTCTAATATGTTGATATTATTAACATCCGTTTTTTGCAATAGAATTAAGAAATTATTCATTAATTTTATCAGGATCTCTAAGAGTCAAAGGGATAGCAGGTTTGTGTTGTGAATATACATTACAATGGCTTAATTTTTTCCAAAAATGCTTAATGTCTCTTTTCTGTAATTCATACTGAAGATATGCCCTTTTTTCATTTTTAACAGCTAAATTGGTGTAATTACGTAATTGTTTGTAATAATCCCATTGCGCTATTGTCCTGCATTTTTTATATTTTTAAATGCCTTATCCCTTAATGAGATAAGCAATTTTATGTTACAGTCATACAAGGCGATGGGCGTTTTGAAAAAACGGATGTAACTAAAGGAGCATGTTCATCAATAAGTGCATTAATACTATTCGCAACATAGGTTACCTTATTATTCACATTGTTTATATAAAAAATTGAATGCATGGGGATAGACTCCAACTTCATAGTAAAAACCCTAGCATCAAAGTTCCTGAAGGAGCGATACGTCCTCGAACGAGCACTTGGTGCTATACTCTCCACACTTAACTGACAGTGTTCCACAGCATGATTAGAAAAATTTAAATCAGCTTCCCCAGACTCTACAACCAACCTGGGATCAAACAATATATTTAAATCCAATAGAGATGTCAGCCGCGTTGGTTTCTTTATAATTTGCGTTAAATTATAGCCCTCAAGCAAAGCTTCAAACTGACCAACTTTAGAGTCGAATAAATTTAGATTAAAATCACCACCACAAACTATCTCACAAAATTCAGGTACCAAAAAGATAGCGTACTATCAAACGTATTTATAAATGCATCATAGTCACTTCCAGGCGGCCTATAAACCACTCCAATTGTATATTGTTTTCTGTCGATAGTAACCTCGACCCATAATTGCTCAATCTCATTGGGAGTACTAATAACAACTGCATTAAATTGTTCTGCTACATATAGAGCTACTCCACCACCCCTTTTTGTCCTATCTTTAGGAAACAATATGACGTATATTTAAATTTTTATCAGGAATATTGGTATTTAACCAGGTCTCACTAATCAAAATACTTCAAAATAATTAGTATTTGAGTACTCTCTTGCGCGATTTAATTTGGGCATCAGCGAACATGCATTAACATAATAAATTAGCTTTTCCTAAAATAAACAGAAGTGAAATAAAAACGGTGTACTAAATAAAAGTAAAGTTATACTTGAACAAATAAACTCAATAATCAGAAATAATGACAAAAATATAGTCATATAAGAAAGAATCACTGGGCCAATTATATCAGCCAGTTCGTTGGACTCAACAATTTAACATATAAAACTAGAATAAATTTCAAATCAGAATCACCTACCAGTATAAGTACAAACAATTAATTAAATTAGATTTAAATAACACTACCAAATATAACCAGTGATCAAAGAAAACAATAATTCCCAAGATATGATGTTTACAATATAAGCAACTAAAACAGAACAAATCAAACTGCGTTTATGTAACAAAATAATATACTTATAACGGAGTTCCGCGAAAAGAAAATAAACTTAAAATATAAATAGCATATCGGACAAAAATTCAAAAACTATATTTACGTAATAATAACTCGTATATAGAATTTTTAAAATGTTGGTTGTAGTTTCTTAATACGAGGATGTGCTGAAAAGTTACTGGCTTTACATAGAAAGAAACGTGCTAGCGAAATATGAAACACATTTTATTGAACGTATTCCCCCCTCAAGCTAACACAGTTAGCACAACGCTTCTCCAGTTTTCTTAACCCCTCCAAATAGAAGTGGGTCGGTTGCCCCTCCAAAAGCGCTTCTGTAGCTGCGATGACTTCCTCATTGTAGCCAAACTTGGTACCCTTTAGGTGTTTTTCAACTGTGGGAAGAGGTGGTAGTCCGAAGGGGCTAGATCTGAGGAATAGGGCGGGTGGTTCCACAATTCGAAGCCAATTTGGTTGATTTTCGTCAGGGTGCGGTGAGCGGTATGGGCAGATGCAAGCACCGCCATTTCTGCTTTGTTAATGCGTGGAATGAAAACTCTGGCACGTACGATTCTGTTACTGTGCATGCGCGCTACTGAATGGTTAGACATGCTGCAGTACTGTTTACACGGGCCTCACTTACTTGATTAGCACCAAAGCCAGGAACTTCTCAGCACAACCATCAATTTCCTTGATAAACACTTTCCCATCTCTGGAGCATATACTAAGTTTTTCCCATATTTTGTTTTTGCTTCCATATACAATTTATACCTGTGGCTGGTCATATCTTCCTGAACATAAATGTGAGTACCCTTCAGTTTGGTCGTAGAAGGTAACACTAAATGTCGAGTTTAAATATAAAATAAATTTTATCACAACACGAGGTTTTGTTGCTCCTTGCGATGTTTTGCTTAAAGTTGCACTCAATCTGTGACATTTATCAGTCATATCTTCATTCACTTTAAGACCCATGTGGGTGTTAATTGGGACCAACATTTTTTTCAAGAGATTTTTATACTCAGATGCTTCTACGCAAAACACCCACAAACACGACCTCCTTGATATTGCTCCATTTTGTCTAAACTTGCTTCCATACATTTTATTTTATTGGATAACTTATAATTTTCTCCTTTTACCGCATTGATCTGTTTTTCCATATCTGCTATGCTATCTGCCGTTAACACTGAATTGGTAACTATTGCTGGTAGCCAGTCTTGAAACAGTTTATCATATATCATCTCCGTCTAAAGTTGACAGTCGATACTATAGTTAACAGCTGTTTTTCTGTGGTAACATATCCTTTTTATCGTGTTTAGTTTAATTACTAATTGCTCTTCATTTATGGCTGAGAATGACCACATTCATTTAGTTTGGTCGAAACACATACAGTGTGTCGTAGATAAGGAAGGCCAGTATGGGGATCTCGTTATTGGCAAGAGATACAAATTTGATTAACTGAGAAAAAATTGAGTTATCTTAAAAAATAGAATTTTTGGATTTTTATTTTAATGTTTTGCTGGCGTTAATATTAAAGTAACAGCGAAAATGACAACACTTCTTTATAGTAACTTTTAATGGACTTACGTGATCAATTTTTTTCCAACATTCAGTCTTCGAGCCACCATCATCAACTTTATTTTTTTAAATACGGTCCTGATTTTAGAATTTTAGAAGCCCATTTTATTCTAAATTCAACAATGTACCGCGCATTATGTTTTAATTATGTTTGCACCCTTTTTTGATGACCATCAAGAAATATTTGGATACGGACCTGTGTTCTAGAGCATTTCATACTTTGGCGTTGTTTCAGCTTTTGTAATTTAAAGAAAAAAGTAGTCACACTGAATTTTAATTATTGTTTTTAAGTAAGAAGACTAATCAATAAACTAATTAATTACTATTCAAAATTATTTGTATTTCAAAATCATACCTGACTATTAAAGATTAAAAACATCCATAGTTACCTTAACTCAAAAAAACATTTTTTAAACAAGACCCCACGGATTTAACGAATCTGTTAGGTGATACTAGTGATACTTGAAGCATAGCATATCTTGCAGTTTTGGAAACTATTAATTATTTGTTTCTGGTATTCGAAAAAAGTAGCCGGGTAGCGCAGTTGGATAGCGCTAGGCTTGCTAGTAAGCAAGTCCTTGATTCGAGTTCCGTGGGGGTCGGAATTTTTCCGTAGCCTTGGCGATCGGAATCGTGCTCGGTGAGACCATTCACAGTTGAGCACCAAATTAACTGTGCTCTACTTAGATCCACAGACCTAAGAGATAGAGTAACAAGGTCAACACATCAACATGACACACACTTCACACAATGGTTGCCGTGCAAGCACAAAAGGCACGCTCCAGCTTTGTATCCCGAATCTCGGGCAAGTTGAGCATTGTACGGCCAGATGCAAGCACATTAAGCGCCAGCCTCTACACCGCAAGGTAAAACGAGGTTAATGATAATACATACATACATTCGAAAAAAGTGGGTTTTGGAAAAATTTATGAGTCCATTGTTAGTTTGACTTGAGATTTACTTTGACAATGTTTTCTTTAAAAGCGTTTGTTAGTAGTTTTGCATTTTCTGTAAAATATGGGAAGCAAACATGATTAAAAAATATTTTAACCGTATCCGTAAGCATATTTTAAAAAATTAAGTTGATGATGATTGCTCGAAGACAAAATGTCGGACAAAAAAATTGATAGAATAATCTTTAAGTTCTTTAAAAGTTGCAATAAAGAAGTATTGTCAGTTTAATATCAACGTCAGAAAACAATTAAATTAAAAATAGGGTTTTTAAGATAACAAAAACGAAAAACCATATCAATGATTTATGTGCGTCATTTTGCTAGTCCTTTAATTATGCAACTTTTTTGCCATTTAACCAAATTTGTATCTCTTACTATTAACAAGATCCGCATACTGGCCTTTTTTATCTTGGACACACTGTATACAGCATGTCCCCCAACTGAATTTCCAGCAGGGAAAACTTTTCTTTAATTTTCGGATTTGTAACATTTACATCTTTTTTATTTAATTTTGTTTTTACGTAAATTTTTAAGAAATATTGCAAGCCCTTCATGCATGTCGATGAATTCTTGAGTTTCACTCATCACTTATTTGATTGATTTTAACATTGTTTTGTTACTTTAATTGAGAAATAAATAAAAGTGATAATTTGCACATAGCTCAGGCTTTATCATTGGTAAAAACGACACCTAACAGATACAGGGTAAACATCACAAATAGGACAGAATAGTATGGTGTGTTTATAACACAGCAAAAACTCGTACAATTCAAGCACAATAGTAGCTCAGTTATTCAAGCGCCCAGCGGACTATATTTTTTAAATTGCAAATTGATCTAATTCATGCGAGGAAAGATCCGTTTAAACACTTGTACAGATTTTTCATTATATAATTGTTCTACATTAAATTTTGGTCTAACATAAGGGTTTATGGCTTTTATTTTAGCAATTTCAAGTTTAATATCATCAGTGACTCAGTTAACATCACTTGCTGTATCTGCACCCGTTCGATTTCGAATGTCTAAAAGTGAACGTCGTCATGTCTTACTTATGTTAACACGTTGACGGACAGTAACGCTGATCAGCATTAATTACTGAACGTCAAATGTGACAGAACACTGTCCAGCATCCTCAATTGTATCTATCTGTGTATCTGAACGCTGCATGGCGTCCAATTCTCCATATAAAATAATAGTAATCTGTTGTTACTGTCACCACTGGTACGTACACACATTCATATCAGTGTCACAAAAACACGAGTTATCTTACAGTTATCTACCTTTTCGCTTCTAGTTGCTCAGGACGCTGATAGGTCTGTCACAAGCTCGATATAAAGTCAGCCACTGTCCTTCAACGTGTTAATATGGTCTACTTAAGGAATTCTCAAACTTCTTTCCTCGAGTAGCCCTTTACAAAATTTTGCAAAGTAACTATACTCCTAACTCCACTGAGTGCGTAGTTGGTTAGCACCTCTTACTTAACATGATATCGTAGAAGTTAGTGAAAAATTTATTAGTTTTGACAAAACTGCCTAATTGGCTGAGATATTCACAACTTCATAAAATAAAAAGTAGTTACAGGGTTATGTAAATTTCATATTGGTTTTGTGAATAGAATCAAAAATCTTTTATTTCACATTAAAACATTTTCTCAACATTACTTGTCGGAATAAAATTTATAAGATGTTAATTAAACTTAAAATAAAACTTATATCACACTGAAGAAAGTTTTCTATGTGAAAAACATCAACAGACATTTGCAAGACATTCGGAATGTAATTTTAAATTGTTAAAAACTTAATAAAATTGAAAGAAGTTTACTAGATGTTTAAATGTTATATTAGTAAAGTTAAACATAATTTACTTAACACTGAAACATTTTTTCAATTTAGAAAATATTAAGCTATTTAAAATTCAGTAAAATGAATTTAATCAAACTGGAAATGGCATACAAGAAGTTATACATTGATAAAATAAGTTACAATCTATTTCACATTTAAACTCTTTCTCAATGTGTCAAATATATAATTTCCAACTTGAAAACTGGAACACTAACACCCGTATTCATAGTCGTTCGCCAGCGGCTCGCCGGCGAGTCGCCGGAGTTTCGTTATGAATAGTATGTTGGCAGCACTGTACGTCTATGTCAAATTTGAGGTTATCAGGTTAGGTTTTCCGTCAGTTTTGACAGAAATTGACACAAAATCTAACCTGCTAACCTCGAATTTGACATAGACGTACAGTGCTGCCAACATACTATTCATAACGAAACTCCGGCGACTCGCCGGCGAGCCGCTGGCGAACGACTATGAATACGGCTGTGAGACTACAAAATCTATAATATTTCTTAAAGTAAAAAGGAAGTTATATAATATTATTTATATACATTTACAAAATTATTCACACGTAAACATTATTTGCTTAATATCCTAATATTATTAAACATAACTTATTTCTCATTTTAACATTCTTTTCAATGAACCTATACGTTGATAACCAAAAGAATAAACAGAAGATTTAGTAGTATTTAAACTATTTAGATATTATACAGTGACTGCCAAAAATTCGGCATCATATAGGAAACATTTTTATTTTTGATTCTTCAAGAAAGCTTTTTATGACAATAATTTGAGCTTGTCTAAAAACCTATTTAGCCTCTATCATCTATACTGAGTAATTTTTACTCATTTAGAAATTTGCCTTTTTGCGAATTTGTCAAAATCTAAAAAGTACTATTTTTCTGAAATTAAGTAAGATTTCAATGAGATTTTTTTAGAGTGTGTTAGTTTTAGGTAACTGAACAATCTCAAGGCCAGAAAACACTTATTTCTCTTTAACTTTAGCAAAAATTTAATTTTTCAATTTTTAAAATATTTTTCAAAATTTCACTTACCAAGACTTAATTTTGAAATGTAATTGTTTTTAGGTGAAGACTTTAAAGATTTATAATTGGAAAAAATAATATAAAATGTTAATTGCTCCTTTAAATTTTTTATTATTTACCAAAGGGGGAACACATTACCCATTTACGTTTTTAATGCAAGGAGAAATATTTTTCAATGATAATGAATATCTATTTAAATGGCTTTTAAAAACTCTAAATTAGCCCTGGTAATAAATTACTGTTACAGGAATCCTGCAAGTGTTCTTTTACCGTTGTCTAAATGGGGATATTTTTTTTTATCCAGGTTACATGTTCTAAAAACTATTTTTTTTGTAACATCAGATGTAGACGTGGTGTAGAGTTTTATTCTGCTGACATGCTCACGTTGAATTTTAATTGTGACGTAGCATTTTATTATGACAATAGACGCGGTCGTGAGAGAATTTTATTTAGATGGTGTAGAATGCCATGACCTAGTCATTTAATTGTCACATATTGATTTAGCTTGTTATTCTGTCAAAGGCGGTAATGTAGCATTTATATTGACATATTAGGATCCTAATTTATCTAAATGATTACAGATGTGTGACCAATCAGCAAGTTTAGGCATGACCATCAGCCAACCTCAACGCCCGTTCCAGATGTTACAATTACGCCATATGAAGGAACTACAAGAATTAGAAAAGGTCTTTAAGAAAAAGAAGGACTTGCAACTTATAATTGTGGTAGTTCCACACACTGGTCCTCTTTACAGCTACGTCAAGCAGGCGGCAGAGTTGAGTGTGGGCTGCTTAACGCAATGTATATCCAGCCGTACCATATGCCAAATGAATGTGTCCGTAATATTCAACATTCTGCAGAAGGTAAATGCAAAGCTTGAGGGCATAAACTACATCTTGAACGACCGAATGGAGTTGATGAAAAGACCATACATGGTTATGGGTGCAGACGTGGCTCATCCGAGCCCAGATTCCAAAGATAAACCAAGTGTGGCAACTGTAACTGCTTCATACGATCCTGTGGCTTTCAAATACAACCTTTGCTGGCGGCTGCAGCCACCAATGGTCGAGATAATAGAAGAGCTGGAGGATATAATGCGCGAGCAGCTCCGTAACTTTTACACCAGTACAAAGTACAAGCCCGAGAGGATAATTTTTTTCCGTAATATTGTTTCTGAAGGACAGTTTGAGTATATCTTGAATACAGAAATACAGTCCATACGTCGTGCTTGCACCTCTATGCAGCCCGATGGAACATACAAACCCAAAATAACAATACTGTTTGTTAAGCTAGATCACACCCGTTTCGTTCCCGTCAACCACCAAGATGCATCCAAAGATAAAAACCTAAACGTGCCTGTTGGAACATGCGTGGATACAGAAATCACTCATTTTATGGGTTCTAACTTTATCCTTGTCTGGCACTTTAGCATTCATCGTGCTCGTTCTACAAAGTATCGCGTGTTGTGGGATGATGCCGACATGAGCCTGGATGACTTGCAACAGCTCACATTTTACTTTTGCCATATGTTCTCTCCTTGTCTCCGTTCCATAAACTACCCTGCGCCTACGTGCTATGCCCATTTAGCTGCTGCTCGTATTATGACTTATTGTGAATCTGAAAGACTTGATATGAATAATTTAGCAGAGGAACAAGATAGGTTAAGCATAAAGTGGAATATCATTAAGAACTGACCCATGTTCTTTGTATAATATTCTTAACTGGTACATTAAGTTTAGGTCTATGTGTTTATATGAATGTATACAAATGTTTATTAATTACTGTTACAATTTTGTTTTTGTTGTTATATTCATATAACTGGTACATTAAATTTAGGTCTATGTGTTTATATGAATGTATACAAATGTTTATTAATTACTGTTACAATTTTGTTTTTGTTGTTATATTCATATATGTTGCTGACTTGTTATATCACAAGCAACTTACCTTTTGGCTGCATGGACTTCTAGTAAAATTTGAGTAAAGACCGTGTATTATTTTAGTAAATACATTGTTTATGTTTGCAGTAGCTATTGTTTCATTGAGTGTATATTTCACTGTGTATCTTTTTTCAGCTTTCTTTCATAGTATCTCAACTACCGCTAATGGTTCTGCGAGGTGTGTCTGTTGTGTATACTTGTAGAGGTTAATTATTTTTTCTGACTTCCGTTCATGAGCTGGAAGAAATATTTGAAAGTGCTACCAAATAGTAAACATGGTCTCGCATCACAAATCGTTAAATGAAAGAGTTCTTGTGTATTGCTTCTTTCGTTGAAGGCACTCTATATAGAAGCTGCTCATTTTATCATGTAACAACTTGGTAGGCAACACATTTAACAAGCTAATAATTTTTACAGAAAACTTAATTTTAAAAGTAATTTTCAAAATTTTGGAGAATGGATTGTTTCACTCCACATGCCCAGACCTTGTCCATAACAAATAAATCAACAAAATAAAGAGTTGTCTGTGAAAAACATGAGCGTGCCAAATATATTACATCTGTAGTTGTTACACGATAAACTTGGCAACCTGTAGATGTCGTACAACAACTGAATTGCAACAAGACAAGCTCTATAAAAGCAAGAACAATACATACCATTAATTAAAAGTTGCAAAGGGCCTTAGGCAGGGATGCTGCAACACACCCACATTTTTTAAAAATTGTTTGAATGTAGCTCGACAAATTCACTTCTATGGCCATTGCTACAAACAATACGACCCTCTATACCAGGGGTGGCGAACCTTTATTGATCTACGTGCCATTTTTTCTAAAGAAATGATTAATGAAGCCATGACATGCCATCAAATGCCAGGTAGAAATAGGCTAAAAATACATATTCCTAGGTACATGACCGAGCTAAAAGGCGGGAGCTGAAGAAGACTAACCTGGAGATGGCGGACAGCCTGGAGTGCCGACACGAAAGTGGGCCCCAAAATTCCGCAAGAGCGTAGTGAACGTAAGGATTGCAACCATAAACAATTATCCTAACGTTCAGTGGGCTTTCGTTGCTTTCAAATTCTCCCTCACAAATGAACCAAGCTATAATTGAGCTGGTGAAGCACGAAGCCCAGGGGCAACCAACTTATTCAAGCAAAGGCTGGGATGGAAAACGTCGAGAAATACTACCATACGCAATTCAACTCAGGTTATCAAAATCTCCCAAATATTGGAAAAGGACCACCAGAAAAACTATTGGAATGTAGAGTGGTCTAAATTGATAGCAACATAGCTGTCATTTGCTGAAAAATGTTATCACAAGATGAAAATAGGCTTGCCTAGCTACGCAGGGGAAAATTTATTCAATATTTAAAAATAAATGTGAATAGGGCTGCCTAACGATCCAGGGGAGAACTTACAAAATAAAGCTTTGATAATAATCCTGATGGGAATATTTTGCTAATTTTGAATTATAAAAATTATTAATAACTAACGCCTAAATTTAGGACATGAACTTTTGACTAAAAAGGTACGTTATTGCATTATTGAGGTTAAAAACTTCGTTCAGTCTCTTATCATCATTTTCTGTGATTTTAATAAACTAATTATGTATTTTACCTTACAGATATTTTATAAAAATGTGTAAACTGGAGAATACTATAATAGTCGAAATAAATTTTTACAATTTTTCAATTTTTTATGTTAAACCTAACAAATTAGCTGGCAAGAGTTTTTCTACAAAAAAAAATCTACAAAATAAATGCTTGAAGTAAAATCCAACTAGTTATTTCAAATACTGCATGTGAACTATAAACTAAGCGTAACAGCGCCCCTCTCGCCGTCCCTCCGCGTAGCCCGCGCTAACTCACTCCGTAGCTCACTCCCATCCGTTCGGGCAGAAATTTGCGTTAAATCTACCTATCTCTGTCGAGCAGTCTGTTGCCGTTCCGGCAGAGGTAGCCTTGTTCACAATGAACTTTGTTGCGATCACCTCAAATGTAGACGAAAAAATAAATTGTTGCGATGAGGTACCTAAATTCCTTAATTAAGGCCGTGCCCAAATTATTTTGCCGCATGCCATCAATGGCACGCGTGCCATTGGTTCGCCACCCCTGCTCTATACAATACATTTTGTGAATGATCAGATTATCATGGCTGCAGATATATTACACGTTATGAAAGCTTGATGAAAACTATACAGGCTGATTCAAATTAACTGAGCACCATTGCTATCTTTGTTATTATTAATTTGACAAAGTAGGTTAAATTAGCAAACTAGTAGTTTTGACGCTGATTAATATGCAATTAATAAAAAAACAATCAAACCCTGTATATTTTTCAAAAACTTGAAATAAAAATTAATTTGTGATATAAAAGTCTTAATACACTATTGTCTTAAAATGATAATTAAAGAAGTTAGGGGACATTTTAGTTTACCTATATCAACAATACACCGTACCTACTTACGAATCAGAACTGTCAAAATCAATTTGTTGTACGTTTGGTTGTCGAAAGTAATTAGTGTTGTTTATTTATTTCTTATTGTTTTGTTACTGTTTCTGGTTATCAGACTTAAAACAAGCCTGCAATGAATTTTTACAGTAGAATAATGTATGTATTTATCTATACTTAAACTGAAACTTGTGATAACTTCTTCAGTATTTATTTTAAGACAACAGTGTATTAAGACTTTTATATCACAAATTCATATTTGTTTGAAGTTTTTGATAAATATACAGGGTGTTTTATTAACAAAATTTTTTTTATTTTGTCGCCAACGAGTTATTCAATTGTTTTTTTTATTTAGATGCATATTAATCAGCACCGAAAACACTACTAGTTTGCTAATTTAAAACATAACATAATAACAAAGATAGCAACGGTGCGCACTTAATTTGAATCACCCTGTATAGCCGGGGAGTTTGTAATAAACTCTTCTGAAATAGAAAAGGAAGAAATCTAATTGTAAACTCCGAGATTATCAAGAACTCCAATTGGTATAAGTAAGGTACAGGTCGGTAGTAAGGCTCAGATAGAAATAAGGACCAGTTTGAATTGCTGTCTTAATATGCTACATCTGGCATCGAGTGGTCGCATACGTGTAATGTATAAGTAGATCACTCCATTTATTATCACAAAGATCCGATAGAAGAACCTTGGTGCATTTTACATCGTTTAATGTGCGATGTAGGAACCACAATACACGTTATAAACCTAAATTGCTTTTGCGAGCTGTTAACCGAAAGTGTTTATTTTGCTTTGGCCAGCAGCTAGATCTGAATATCAAGTAAGTATTTGTACCTAACAACATTCTTAGCTTTGTTTAATTAATTGATAGTTAACCTCAAAATGCAAGTTTGACGAGTAGTGAAATAAGGCCCATGCGATTTGGCAGGTGGGTCTTACTTCCATACCATAATGTTTTAAGTTTTATGATATTTTTAAGAATATATGGACGAAATACAAAGGATTGAGAGAAAACTGACATGATAAAAGAGACACTAAATTTGTTCAAAGAGAAAAAAACTCAGCGATAAGTAGAGCCACCCTGTGGAATCCCTAGCAGAACTTTAAGGAATCTCGTAAAAACAGAAGTTGATGAAAGGAAACTAGGACGAAAGAAACTGCTAAGCGACGAGCAAGAACACGAATTGAAGAAAAGAGTCATATGTCTTTCGGAGATAGGAGTTCCTTTGGCACCAAAACAATAAATTAAGAAAGAGTGTCTTCAATGTATCCAAATCTAGTTCTTTCCAAACAAAATTTAATGTTTAAAAGATTGGTACCAACGGTTTCTTAAAAGATACCTAAAGTTATCAAAGCGTAAAGCGCTCAATATGAATCCGGCAAAGGCATAAAAGCTAAATCCAGTTATCGTCGAAAATTATTTTACACACTTAAAGACGTAATGGATTAATTAGGTGCAAAATATATACCTAAAGAAATTTATAATTTAATAATAATAATAATAGTTTTTTATTTCCTGCTCAATTAAAATTTACAAAACAAATAATCTTATATAAAACAAAATAAACGGATATCTGTTTGTACAGGTAAAGAGATAGCATTCAGTAAGTTCCCAAAATGAAAACCCCTGCTCTTTCATACTACCTCACCAATTTAATAGTATATATACATTAGGGTGGATCGAAAAACGTCGAAAAATTTTTTTTTTATTTGAATGTTTGTCCTATATGCGGAAAAGTGGCTACCTATTATGACTACACACCCTGCAAAAAATTAGGCTTCTAAGAAAATATCTTCCGGTGCCCCCAGGGGTTCAAAATTCAGAAATGTTAGCAACGTCTTCCATAAAAATTTCCTATCTCTTATCAATCATTTTGCAGCTCTTCGCTTGACTTTAATAAAAGACAACCGAGAACTCACCACGTAGAGGTGGCTGCAAGTCGAGTTCCACCCTCCCACCCTCTACCTTTTAATATTTCATAAGTTAGGTATGTTTCAAAAAGTCTGATTTGCATTCAAATTTTGGTAGTGACTGTCGGGAAGCAATACGACACCTTATAAAACCATCCCTTGCTTCTGGTCCACAAACAGCTGACGATGCTTCCGTCACTAGTTTTACACAGCGTTCTACAGCGTGTGAATGGATTGGAGATTTAAAAATACTAATTTCGTCTGGTATATTTTTTATCATTTGTTCTAACTGCTCAGATGAAAATTGTTTAGTTATTGGCGGTTCTGTAACTCCTTTATCTGGCCAATTTACTAAATCAATGTAATCAATTTCTTCAAAATTTATCGGAGGTATCTGGAATTTCCGTATTCCGGTCACGACAGGATTATTTCTTGATTTCAAAATACGTCTTGACCCAGTTCCCTGATATGCAAGCGTGTGTCCAAGCATACATAACAATATGTGCGAAGTATCCATTAGTTTGTATGACTTTGTGTATTAATTTCTTCAAAGGCAATTGGTAAGTATCTGGTTCGCTCAATCATATTAAATAAATGAAGCGAACCATATTTCCCATTTGGTTTTGTCTTAATTTCAAACCATAATGGAACATAAACCGTTTGGTTAAAAGTTGTTAAAATGTTTAAATTTTCTGAAGCATTTGTAGTACCTGCATACAACCGCAAAACGCTGTTTGCTGTAGTCAGCCATCTGGAATGTGCCATTTTGCCAGGCTGCCTTCTTGAAAGACTTTCTGATACGGTTCCTTCCGATATTGTTAAACTAAATTCAAATAGGTACTGCTTAGAATACTTAAATCAACTTGTGGTAGTTTGGCCGGAATCTCTTCTTAAAATTTGTGATTGGTTGTAGTTAACAGGTTTCTAGTTGCTTTCCAATATCTCCTGTATATTCAGTAGGACCACTTGTTTTTCCATCCAAGTGCTTCATAAGGTGTCGAAGTGGCTGTTCGTTAGCATGAAGCAGGCATATAAACCACTGCAAAGGTCTGCCGATTCCGATCTCTAGTGAACGTATGATACCATTTTGAATGCCAGTATTGACAGCAGTTGCATCACTTCCTATGGTACCTAACCAAATTTGATAAGTCCATGTTTTGTTGTAGAAAAATCATTATAGTTTGTCAGATATCTTTTGCGTTGCAACAAACAATAACTCTATGTATTCTGTAATACGTAAAAGTGGCGAAAGGACTGCAAACCGCTACTGAAGCATCGAAACTAATGAAAGCGCTTATCAGTTGGGAGCCCGGCAACATGCAATTTTTGAAGTGGTGGGGGCACCGCTAAACATTAATCAATTGCATTTAAATTTTACCAGTGTTAATAACTTACCAGCGGGCCACTTTTGCGCATATAGGAGTTTGGGATATTCAAAATTGATATTTTCGATCCACCCTAATATACATATATTTTTGAATAAACGAATCTAAAGCGGCCATGCTATAGATAGATATATAATTATAGCATGCATTCATCAAACTAATAGAAGTTTTTGCAAAGCAGCTGGGTAGGCACTGCACAGCATAGGTTTATTGAACTAATAAAATAGTTTATCACATGTTACAAACTTATTGCGTATCTTACACTTTGTATAACAATAAATACATGTGATGTTTAAAGTACCATAATGACAACTTTTTAAAATCTGAACAAACCGAGTTCTATACTTTGCAAATGTTATAAGAAAATGATCGTTTAAATAATTCCGTGCGATAGATAGATACACTTAATAATCCTCTATGCCTCAGATTTAGAGTATGAACTAGTGATGGGCTTATTCGAATCAAAAATAACCGGTTATCCGGTTATTGAAATAACCTGTGTAACTCGGTTTTCGTTCCAAGTATTCGGATGAAAAATAACCTCATCCTGATACGTACTACCTGCCTCGTCTCAGCGACCTGCGAGTGATCGAAATTCTGTAAATAATACGGCATTCATAACTCATACAACCTTTTCTGCGTATGTACTTGATTGACTTAGGTGAGGCCGCGGCTGCTTGTTGATGTTATTAAGACATTTGATACTCCCAGTCGACGAGTTAAGTTTATGGGGCCGTTCCTATTAAAGATAACGTTCTGCTGAGTATGAGATTTGCCGAAGGTTGGTATTAATATATAATGGCCTAAATTTTTTCTTTGAAACGCGGTTGATTATGCCTAATAAGGGATAAACAGAAAGCGAAATAAGATTTTCCAATATCGTAAAAGATTTATATTTAATTTTTAATAACGGAGCAGTCAGGACAAGAAGTGGATTTCGATGTTGAAAATTTTAAGTGTGCGTCCTTAGAACCGCGGAAGGCTGAACGTAGATAAATGATGGATTCTAAAATATACCGGTATGATGTGCAAGCGAAAATGGAAGGGTGACTACTAGAGAATTTTAGGAACTAAAAATAGATTCAATAGATACTTTGTATTTGCATATTTATAATTTCTTTATGATTAGTATTGATATAGCTATTCTCAATGGTTTAAACTCCTTAGAAATCAAATAAAAATCATTTATACAATTATTATAATTAACGATTAATTGAGTTCCTCTGCTATCTGCAAGTGACGATGCCGATGCAGATGACGGTGAACCGCCAACCGGCAAACCGGCTGACTTAATCGAAACGAATCGAGAGCCAAAATTGATTCGAATGATTATTCAAATAATCAATCGGTTATTAATATGATTCGAATGCAAATAATTCGGTTATGAAAATTGTCCGGTTATGCCCATCACTAGTATGAACATCTGTCCTAAATTTAATTTTATAATAAAGATATGGCGGAGTTTTCATAGTTAGAATTTTATAATAAAAGACAGCAGCATGTAAAATTAAACGATTTTCCATAATGAGCTTTCTTTGATTTTATGAGAAATATGTTGACGCCTCCTTATTCCATATATAAATATTAAGCACGAATTTATAACTAACTGAATTTTCTTTTTAGTAGCACTGTCAGTGCAAGGATCATATACAACATCACAATAATTGAACAGGGACAACACCAATGAGTCACACAGTAATTTTTTGACATTTTTGCACATGTCTGTTATTATAAAGCAGTTTAAGGTTACACTAAGCTTTACGTATACAGCCATTAATATGTTCTCGAAATCTAAGTTTGTGGTCAAAGACCACTCCCAGGTTACGTGCAGTGCTAGAACACGTTATTGGTGTATCTCTAATTTTAATTTTAATATCTGATAAATGCATACTCTTACTGTTTGGATTTCCAAAAACAACACCAACGAATTTAGTTGGGTTGATTTTGAGAGAATGTAATTCTGCAAACGTTACTAATCTATTCAGGTCATCATTAATAACACTGCAGGGTTGGTTGGTACTTTGAGGTTTAAACAATAAATAAACTTGTGTGTCGTCAGCATACTGATGGTACAAGCAATGTCTTAATGTTAAACTACAAAGGGTTGTGGAATATATTGTACAAAGTAGAGGTCCCAAAATCGAACTTTGGGGAACACCATGCTTGACATTACAAGAATTTGATTTTTTATTAATTACTATAAGATACTGCTGCCTACCGCTCAAATAAGCGTCTATTAATTTTAAAGCTGATTCATGAAATCTAAAGTGGTGTAAGATAGCTAGCAATACTGTGTGGTGGTTATCTTATCAAATGCTTTAGAAAAGTTGATCAAAGCTAATACTGTGAGATTTCCGTTATCTGTAGCGTGTAATATGTCAGCAATTTTTAATAAAGCTGTTGAACAGCTGTGATTTTGATGGAAACCCGATTGATGATTAGAAATTAAAGTGTTATCATTTAAATAATTTCTAATTTGGCTATCCATTATTTTCTCTAAGATCTTTGACAGTGTTGGGAGAATACTTATAGGCCTTAAGTCTTTTCGTTTTTGGGAAAATTGATTTTAGCAATAGGGTGTATATTTACTATTTTCCACTGCAAAGGAAAGACAATTTTTGACAGACAAGTGTTGATTATATTGGTTATGAAAGGCAATAAAAAAGGACAACACAACTGCAACATCAGTAAGCCGATTCCATCATCACCAACAGCATTGGATTTTATCGAGTTTAAATAATTATTAACAACATTATCATCCAAGGGATAGAATTGAAGTTTTGTAGTAATATTGTTTTTAATATTTTCATATATTGTTAGTACGTCTGAATCTGGGTCAACGGTTCTATGAATGGCATCAATAAAAAAATTGTTAATTACATCGACATTATTTAATTCAAATGGAATTTCCTTATGATTATCTTGACAATATACATCGCATGTTTGTAACTCTTTCCAGATTGTTTTAGAGTTGCCACGAGTAGCCCGATAGTTAAGATACATTTTTTTTCATTTCTAACAGAAAGGGTAACAGACTTACGTAAACTTTTATAATAGTTCCAATGCACAGTGAGGCGAGATTCTTTAAATCGTTTAAAGGCTTCCTCTCTTAAACCCATCATAAATCTGATATTGTCGGTTAACCACGGAGCCCTAGGTTTACAAAAAACAGAGGTTTTCAGTGGAGCAAAAATGTCAAAAATCGATACAATAATTTCAATACAATACTTAACGTTATCATTAATGTTATCAATGTTTAAAATAACATTCCAATTCAATAATGGTAAGTACGTCTGGAGGTCATCAATATTTAGTTGGGAAAAATCTCTAAAAGTGAGTATTTTGGGTTGCGGTTTAGATAAATGAACACGAATATTATAATAAATAAGCTGATGATCTGAGAGGGTGTGTAAATTTCGATTATCTATAGTCGTAAACATTTCAGAATTATTTGTAAAGATATGATCAATTAATGTAGCTGTTTTTGAAGTAACTCTAGTAGGTTCATTTATTATTTGATTAAGGCCAAAACTGTAAAGCATTAACAGATACTGTGTTGATTAAGTACTGTCGGGTTCTAAAAGATCAATATTAAAATCACCTATGCAGATAACATCATCATAGAACGGTACCAGATTACTAAAAGTCTCTTCAAAAGTATCAATAAACGTACGATATCTGTTCCTATGCAGCAAATATATTGTTCCTAAAAGAATGTTCCTTCTACCAATATTAATCTGAATCCACAGCTGCTCATATTCAGGAAAATCTGTTTCAGTAAGTTGCTTAAAACTAATAAATTTTTTAATATACCGGGTGTCCGTTCTCAAAGTCGAACATATGCGATTAACATTGTATTGAACGTTTTTGCCTTTTACTGCTCGCCAATTCAACTTACAGAGAAGGTAATGGTATCAATGGAAAGATAAAATTATTGCGCATCAAATGATACCAATCATAATATTCAAGGTGCGATTTTTATTTTAAAATACTGATTTAAAACTTGGAAATTTTTAAATATGTCATGCCTTGCTTTTCAAGTTCGATAGCATTTGTCAAAAAAATTGGTAATTAGTTGGCGTAATTAGGTATTTTCTGTCAACGTCTGTAAAAATTATCTACAGAAAAATGAATTATTTCAATGAAGAACGAGTGAATGCACTAATGTTAATTGCCTATGTTCGACTTTGAGAATGGACACCCGGTATATATATCTATGTATAAAGTCTACTTCGACTACTGGCGCTGCGATAGTTATATATATATATGTACCGTGGATTTTGCCTACTTAAAATTTGCTTCTTCTATAGTGTTGGGATCTTGGATAAAGTAGTCAAAACTTACAGCACATATAAAATTACCACTGTTGTATATCTAAAGGTCGTTTTGACTACATATTGTCGAGAAGGTTGTTATCTAGGATAAATTTAAATGCAAAATTTGGTTTTTGGTCAGTTTTTCAGGTAAACAATGATAAAAGATATTTTACTAGTTAGATATAACATCACTAGACAATCTGTATTATAATGTATTATACTATTTTAATATAGTTGCTATTGTTAATATGAAAATCTCACTTTTACATATTTTTATATTTACCATTTTGTGTAGTCAACATACTGCACAAGAGACATTAATTCTGGACACTTATAACTTCTTCATTTCTTATTTATGTTGTCAAAAAATGCTTTTCTGGTATCCTAAATTAACACTCGTTTTATATTAAATTTATGGTGTCTTAATTCAATATATAAACATGTTTAAAAATTAAGAAATGTATTAAAACCCACTTTAAAAATTAATGTGGGTAGCCTATAGAATTTCAGAATTAACTTTTTGAACAGTGAATCGAGCAAATTCATTAAAAGCGTCCAGAATGAATGCCACTATACTCTAGTTTTTAATGCTTATCTTATGACAGTTCGATTAATGTCATCTATTTGTTTAATGTTAATTATAAAATAAGAAAATAAAACAGAATTATAGTCTATTACTGTTGTGACGTGTATATTTCCTTCTAGACATTTTTATCTATAAATTTATGAGGTGCAAAGAGTATATGACAAGTTGACACTATCAAGCAGAACCTACGTTAGGATCTCGACCCCTAAAATTAAATTTAAAAAAAATTGTATCAGTTGACTAGTATAATGGGTTGCATAACTTTTTCCAAGGCATTAAAAATTGAGTGTAGTGTAATATTTAGCATTTCGTAATTACTATGTACTGCAATATTAACTTCTACATCACCACACACTAATTTGTTGTATCTCAAATCATGGTATTAATTTACACTCATATTTATCGAAATACAACAGCGGTATTCAGATAACACAATAATTTCAAACAAGTTATTTTTATAATCCATTTATTAAATTCTTCGATTTTAGTATTACATACATTTTCGACTTACATAAAACAGAACAATATAACATTTTATTCGGCGTTTTTATAGTTATTTATTATACAAGACGATAGTTAAATTTTATTGAGGAGTGAACCGTTTTAACGTCTAGACGAAGTCGAGACGTTAATGATTCAAGAGTGGATAATAATAACTTTATCGTCGTGTATAATACAAAATTTTATTCAATTCTTATAATTTCATTAATCAATAAATACCTAAAAAACAAATTTGTTATTGACAGCCATGAAAAGTCATAGTGACAATTTGGAAAGTGATTCATGTTATACGTTTCACAGTACTGAAGTGTATTGTCAGTCTATGTCAAATTGGAGGCTAGTAGGTAATGTTTTGTGTGTTATTTGACACAGACTGACGCAAAACTTAACCTGCAAATCTCGAATTTGACATAGCTTGCCAGTGCTACTAACAATGCAGTGGTGACATGGTTTATAAATAAATAAAATAAATATGTAGATAAAACTCAATTCTATGCTACTGAAATGAATAGTTAAACTACAACTTTAACAGTAATAATTGAATTAAGTATTATTTTAAATAGTAAATAAAATTAACTAAGCTTAATCAATTACCAATAATTAAGAAGCGCTTTAAAAACTAATATATGAAATTATGATAAGAGGGTGTAAACATGAATTTTTAATATTATTGGGATCATCAAAATGATAAGAGATAGATGATACATAGGCAGAAATTGCAGAAATGTGTAAGGGTGTCCGTTATAATACAAATTTTTTAAATTTTAAGTTTACCTAGGATTTCATAGATTTCAAAAAGTTTTATGTATGGTAGTTTCTATATAATATAATATGAAATCCCGTCAAATAAACATCTATCAACTTTGTCTGTTCAAATTTTCACACACCGTAAAAAGTACAAAAAAATGATTTTTTTTTCACAAATTTGAAACCGCTTGTGGCAGGGTGAAAAATAATCTGATCGAGATGAATTAATGAGCAAAAAACTTCATTTCCTAAATTGAAACAAATAAAAAACTTCCATAAAAATTTGAAAAATCTGTATTATAACGGACACCCTAAAATGTGTGGATAACTAAATATTACTAAACAATTAATTTTTACACTGCTAGTGAAACAAATAGGAATTTACTGGTTGTGTAGTCGGAAATAAAATAGGAGTAGGGATAGGGATAGTCAAGTTGTTTTCACTTTGGTGTCAACTGGATGCTCACAATTTTAAATAGTAGCATTTTTTGTTCTTCAACAATGCACAACAATTCTAGTTTTTCCAAAATAGTCATGAAACCTCTGACGAGGAGTTCTTTTTATGTAAAATTAGATCTCTTATCTCGTCATTATAAAAATTATTTTAAATATGTCACCAATTGTAATTGTGTGTATTATAGTTTTCAGTGGCTACCCACTTGAAATGAAGTGACGACCAAGTGATCTACAACGGCATTAGATCAAGGAGTAAAAAAAGGAAAAGCAGCAAAAGTAAAATGAAATCGTTTTCCGTGTTTTCATCTATACCTACTCCAAAATATGGCAAACAATGTAACCATCCACGTCAGATTCCTACTTGAAAAAATAGCAGCAATTGTTTCTTAAACAACTTTCAATGAAAAGTGTTTTCAATTATTTTATAGTGTTACCTACTATTGGTACCACAAAAAACTAGGACAACTTCTAAATCCATTAGCCATGCATTTTTATTGTTTTAGTTAATTAAATGTTCTTAAGAAACTGTCATATGACAGCTTAGAATTATTCACGTCATAAAATTATAATATCAAAAGCTAAAATACAAAATAATTATAAAACTAATAAAACTAAATCAACATGCAATTTGGTGAATAGTTACACCGTTTTCTAAGCAAGCATTAATCCTGGCTTTTGAAACTGAACTTACTTTAGGCATGATTGAAAGTGACGTTTTAAAATAATTTGAAAGTTAATCACATCTCAGTTGCCAATTAAAAATTCAGATTCACGCAGCTAAAAAAACGTCCTAGTTTTTTTGGTAGCAATAGTACATCAATAACCAAATTATAAAAGCTGTTTAAAATATGAAC